>JAVHLV010000230.1:0-107861 GCA_036785495.1 Colletotrichum neosansevieriae | reverse complement strand
GTATTATTAATACTGTAATATACTGTGTTATATTATATAGTATATTATTAAGTATTATTATTTATTATATATTTTATAGGTCTTATTTATAAAGGGTTTTTGAGATATTTAAATAATATCTTACAAAAACTACTAATAACCCTAGATAAAATATCTAACTCTTTTTAAAGAACTATAAGGTAACCTGCCTATTCTAACTAGAATATATATTATTAACACTAACTATATATTGCTATTTACTAATAAGGGCAGCCTAGGCTAATTAAGGTTCTAAAATAAATATTATCTTACCTAGTCTAGTAAAAGAATATAGATTCACCTAATACCCCCTTTTAGGTATTAGATTTAAGGGGTTAAGTATAGGGGCTACTAGCAGTTCTATGTATAATATAATATACTTTATAGCTATTAAAGTCACTATATATAATATTAAATAGGAGATTTAGGCCTATATCTAACCTGGAAACTCTAACTAATCTATATTATTACTCTTAGAAATACCCTAGTTATATGATATTTATGCAATTATCAATCTATAAGCTAGTTAAATATAGATTAGTAGCATATATCAGGGCAAACCGACTATCTAAATCCTGAGCCCCTAGATATAAATATTAGAGGAATAGAAACTAATCCTAGTACTAGCTACTAATAATACTAACCTAACTAGAAGGGACTAACTACTGAGAATTATAGAAGAAATTAAATTAGATACTAATAACTTATCTAATACTTTAGATAACTTAACTAAATTAGATTTAGACTTAGAAAACTAATCCTATATTACTAACCTAGGCATATTAGTAAAATATATCTACTTACTATAATATTATTATCTTTAATAACAGTTAATTAAACAGCAAATAACTTATTACTAACTGATATTATAACCAGTATAGACTTTGAAGTCGGGTTCTCCTATATTTAGGATTTAAATGCTGCATAGTTAGTATTATATGCCCCATAATTAACTAAACCTATTAATATGCGTGAATAGCATAAATTATATTACGTTTTAAGTTTAATAATTAATAAATCAGAGATTAATAATGCCCTTCCCTAATTATCTGTTAGCAACCTAGCTTAACTAGAACTACCCCTTTAATCTTTATTTCCTATAAAATAACGTGTTAAATGCCTGCTAATTAACTATACTATACCTATATATAAGATTAATATATAGTGGGATAAGGAACCTGTGTAATTAGGCTCTAATATGCTATTAAGAGCATTTAAAGAGGTAAAGAGGGTTATATATACTTACTATGTCTTATTTTCTAGCTTTCCAGATAATTTCCTAGTAACTAACCTATATAAATATATTTCTAAGTTATAGGATAGTATAAAGCCCTGGAACTCCAGCTAATAAAAGAGATAGAATCTAACTAAGAAATATTAGATAGATAAGTTAGTATAAGAAGGCTGCAATATAGGCTTATATAAATTAACAGTTATTGCTAATAGAGTGGCCTTAGAATAGGGTATATAACCGGTTATAGTATAAAAGGAAGGGAGCAATAGCAGTTCTTAGAGAGAGTATTAACTTATAATAAATTACTGGAATATTAACAAATTAATTCTAATATTATTAATCCTGCTACTTTGGGAAATCTATGAAAATCTATTAGACCCTTAAATTAGTTCCTATTTATTCTAGAACTTAAAGCATATATACTAGTCTATACTAATCTACCTAGACTACTAATATATTTACATATTTAATATCCCAGAATACCTCTAACTATAACTAATAAGAATATAATAAGGTGCTAAGGCCTTAGCTTACTAAATAACTAAATTTAGATATATTTTCCTTAGTTCTATTCCAGATCTAAGCCTAGAACTATTATTACTAGTCCTAATATTACCTAGAGATATACTACTAGTAGATATCTACTTTAATAATATCTTCACAAAATTCAGATCTTAGAACAATAAATAGGTATTTATTAAATATCACCTGCTACTCTGATTTATATAGGTATAAGTGTAACTATTAAGAAAAAAAGTTAGCCTTAGATTAAAGTTAGTTATAGCTATAGGATAGATTTATAAGATTAGAGGAGCTATATAGATTAAACTAGAGCAAGTAGCAAAAATTTAAGAATAGCTAATTCCTACTAACCAGATAGGAGTGAGAGTATTTATAGCTATAATAGGACCTTATTAGTAATAGATAAAGAACTGTGCTAAAGTTACCTAACCTCTATATTAACTTACTGGTTTAGTTTCCTGATATTAGGAACTATTAGAGGCTTTATTATTCTAACTAATAAAAGATTTAGTTGCTAGAGCTATTAAGCTATATAGCTTAACTATTAGAAAACTGGTATAACTATACTCAGACGCTTCAAAGTATACTAGGGGCTATATATTAATATAATACTAAGGAACTAAATAAGTGCCTATTCTATATAATTTATTCTTATTAACAAAGTTATAGCGCAACTATAGAACCTATAAATGCAAACTACTAGCAATTATTAAATTCTGTCAATATCACTTATACTTCTTATAAACTGAAGACCTATTAACTATTTATACTAACTATAAACCCCTTATATAGTTCTTAATATCAGCCCACTATAACAGTATTTATACTTAATAGGTTTTAGAACTGAGAATATTAAATATTATTATTAAATATATTTAAGGTTAAAGGAATATAGCAGCTAATACCCTATTAAGAATAATATTCCCCTTATATAACTATAATAATAATAACCTGAAATCCTTTAGTTCTAAGACTGAGAATAGAAAATAGGTTTAGAAGGATAGAGCAGGAGGTTATAAGAAACTATTAAAAAGAATAGTAGCTAATAATCTAACTAAGAACTATACTAATAATATTATTAAATCCCTATTATCTTAATAAAAAAGACCCCCCCCTTTAAGCCCTGTTATAGTATTAGTGAAGACTGATAGGGAAGCATTGCTAGATATTATTAATAGATATCTTATATAGATAGATAATATAGTGGCTGCAGCTTACCTGTTTAAGGGTATTAGAGATCTGATAAAGTAGTTAGAAGACTTATAGTATAAAGATATCTGTTTATTTTTACTAAGAGATAGCACTTTAAATAACCACTAAAATTAATACCTTGCAAATCGTTACTAATTATATATTATTATAGATAGAATCCTATATAATATCTACTATAGTATTAAGTGTAGATGCCTTATTCACTTAGAGGTAGCTTAAGCTTGCTAATAAGCCTATAATAAAACCGGATATTACAGGCTAAATATAATAAGGAGAAGGTTAGTAAGTGAGGTCTTCTAACTAGAGATATTAACTAATATAATTGCCTATATTAATAGATATTAGCCTTACACTAGTATAGAACCTTATAAACCACTATATCCAGATTAAATAATATTAATCTTAGAGCTATTATAAGTTATTAGAATTAATTATCTAGGAGTATTACTGAAATCAGGCTATAGCCACCTCTATTTATTAATATAAATTAATTACTTAAGCAGATTCTGTTAGGGATAACCAGTTAAGATAATAACTGCTAGAGAAGCTATCCCTCACCTGGAAAATTAGATTAATATTATTAGAACTATACTATAAGTGGTCTACCCTAATACTAGAGGAGCCTTTATTTCTACTAAGTTTAAAACCGCTATAAATATAAGGCATATTAAGGTGATCCCAGCCCCAGCTAAATTATATAAATCGGTTAGCATAATTAAAACCTATATTTAATTAGTAGTTAATTTAATTATAAAGAGGATATTAAGTGGTAAGTTTCTAGTAGAAGATTAGAACCTATATTATACTAAGGTATTAAGAGATATAAATAGGTAGTAGATACTAATAATTAGCTATTCTCTGAGTAAGATCCTAATAGGCTGCAAAGTTAATAGTATGGAAACCAGCCTATATCCCCTAACAGAGATCCTATAACCTAAAACTCTTATAAATACTATAGTTATATATATTACCTGGATAGATTTTTAGAGATAAACTATTACTGAGATTTAAGATATTTAAAACTCTACTAGAATAGCTAAATATAAGCAGCAAGTTATAATAGCATTTAAAAAGGGAGACCTAGTTATGCTAGTACAGAAAGGGAAACCACTAAAGTTCAAACCTTATTAGCAAGAACTATTCTTTATTTATTATTACCTAGGTTATATTATATACTAATTAGAATAGTTAAATAGAATAATAATCCTATATAAATAATATTAGAATTAGTTAAAGTTATTCTTACCCCGGATAGGGTATCTCTAATCTGATAATAACCTTATATTGCTATTCTTATAATTACTAAGACAAAGAAGATAAACTTATTTAAAAATATAAGGCTAAAACCTATATTAATTATACCTTTCTAAATCTATAGGTAGATATTCCTTTTCTGGGCAGAGTTAAAGACTATAATAAAAAGAATTTTTTTTTTTAACTCACTTAATTATTTAAATCCTTCTACTACTATTATTACTATCCTCCTTTCCTCCTTTACTATTAACTCTTCTTAATCTCCCTTATCTACTTTGCTTATTATAGCTATTTTAATGCTATTCTATTATTTACTATAGCTATTATTAGCTATATATAACTAGTCTAGGAATCTAAGACCTCCCTGATATTCCTACCTATAAACTCTATTTGCCTAAGTATATATATATTAGATTTAGTTATACTACTCCCTTATTCTTAACTGCTTATAAGAGAGCCTAATAGTAGAAGATAATATCTATTAGAAAGAATAAGAAGGAGGAAACTACTAGCTCTAATAGTGAACTTATTCCTAATACTAATAGAAATACTATAACTAAAAATAAGATAGGAGATAGAGTATATAAGACCTTAAAGATATTACTAATTATATTAACTAATACTATCTATTCTAATAACTCTTTAATATTTATATTCACTGATAATATAAAGATAGTATTAAAGGCTTAGACTGAGAAACTTATTAAGAAAACTACTATTTCTATCTTAAGCAATCTTAACTAT
Source organism: Colletotrichum neosansevieriae (assembly GCA_036785495.1). NCBI lineage: Eukaryota > Fungi > Ascomycota > Sordariomycetes > Glomerellales > Glomerellaceae > Colletotrichum > Colletotrichum neosansevieriae. The sequence goes on along the minus strand of JAVHLV010000230.1, from coordinate 102,877 downwards.
AGAAAGATTAGATATATATTAAAGAATCTAGGAGAACTAATTAATAAAACCACTTTATAGGCATTTACTATCTATATTATAGTATTTAGCAGCAAATAAAATACCCTGTTCTCAGAATATTAAGATCTAAGATAAGTGTTAAGTGTTATAATTAAAATTATCCGCCTCCTCTAAGAAAATAAGTTCTTTAATACTAACCTTATTATCTAAGTTTACTCTATAAGGCTCTAAAATATCTAATATATAAGTCTATATATAGGAAGAATATAGAAACTATCTAACTCACTAGTATCTAAGGTGGTTAATTCTAAGTCTAATAATTTAGAAACTTATAATATAGGTATCAGATAATTAAATTTAACTATATAGAAAACTAATCTAGTAACTAATACTAATTAATAGAATACCTCACCTAAGATCTTAATTATTAGAGGAAATCCTATAACTAAGTCTAATAAGACTATAACTTACCCTTTATTATTTAGCAACTTTAATAGTAAACCTATATTCTTCTATCTAACTCCCTATACTAGCACTACCTTTAGCTAGTTTAATCTTCCCACCCTTAATTAATTATTTAGTTAGAACTCTAATCCTAGCATTTTAGCACTATTATTAATTAGTACTATAATAAATAAGAATTAGATAAGTTCTATCTTTAGTATAGGTATAAATAATCCCTACTATTAAAAGAGACCTCCTAGAGCTATTACTTATTATATATTATATAAATCTAGTAATTCTAACTCTATTAGGGGTAATAATAAGAACCCAGATTATACCTTTTTAGAGGAATAGAAGAGTTAGATATAAAAAGATACTAAGACTATAATCTTAGAAGCCCCTTTAAAGCTAAGATTAAAGATTAAGGTTATATAGATCTAAGAGTTACTATTAGAAGCTAGAATTAATATTTCCTATAATAAGTTAAAGTTTATTTAATAGTAAATTACAGAATTATAGATCCAGGATAATTATTAAATATTTATACTATCTTTAGCTACCTTAACTTCTATTAAATAGTAACTAAAGAACTTAGATAACTTTATAAGAAAGCAGAATAAGTACTAATTAATATAAAAACTTAATATAATAAGTATATATTATAGTTATTAGTTAGTAGAAGGGAGAATAATATATTAGTCTTAAAAGAGAGTAGAGAAATAGTATAAAAAGTTTATTTTAAGATTAAAAATTTAGTAGGAGTGCTATAGTTATAAGTAGATATATATAAAGTAGGGGGAATTTAGGGGAGTAAGCTCTTAAAGAACCTAAAACTATACTAAAACTATAACTATAACTAGGAACTTCTAAATTAGTACTAGCTTAGATTAGTTCTTATAGAATATATATATATATTAGCACAAATTCAGACTTTGCTCTATCTGAGAGGCATATATTCTGGGCCATGGCAATATTTATTATCGTTACGTAAATCGCTGCGTTATGCAGAGTTTGGACTGCCTCATAAAGCCAACATCCCACCTGCAACTATATTGCCATGGGAGAAACACTGTCTGCACTTTTGCGGCCGCGCACTGCGTCTCGTTGCAACTGGCGATGCGTCTTATTCGACGAGGCCATTGAGGTTAACGATGTTTTTTTGCGAACGCGGAAGCGTGGAAGGTAGCAGTAGCTTTCCAGGTATTATATAAAGTGTGTTGTGCATAGTAGAGCACATGATATGGGTTAAATTTGTGTGAGAAAGTGTAATTACCCAAGTGGGTGGCAAAAGGCACTAGGAGCATACGCGCGTCTTTAACTGAGTTCAAGTCATCGGACGAAGACGCGAAAACAGCAGAAGCATACGCAAACACACGAGTCGTGGTTCTCTCCAAGGCAAATCTAGCAACTGATGAAATACCCGTTTATCCATACGACCCATCCAATTGATAGACAGGCCCGGAATTCGAGCTCCTACAAGTCAAGTCAACGCACCAATCTTCCAGACGCACGCGAAGTCAAAAACCGGCCATTTCGAAGCGCCAAATACGCGTGGCCAGACCAAAAATTCACGAGAAGGAAGCCTTTTGTGGTTCTGGAAGGTTGAGCCGTCGAAATGAAGCCGTCGTGGCTCCAGGCTACATCATGTTACCCCCGGTTCAATTACCTCCGTTCAAGTACGTAGAACCAAACATCTTTGCGTATCCTTTTCGTTAATCTTACATCTCGACACCGTCATACCTACCCACACCTCAGGGTCCAGCTCCGCCGCAGCGTGACGAGAAATCCGAGCGGCTCGCTTACCGAGCGCCAATGGGTTCGCTCTCGCACCCCGGACCATCTTACGGGCTGTGGAGGTTTGGATTCGCCACCATGGTCCTCCTTGATCCTGACGGCCATTCCCACGTTTTGAGTGGAGAAAAGCAGGTCGCACATCATCGGTGCCCTGTCGGCATCTTGTGGGAGGGTGACGTTAAGCTTTGTGGAAACTTGCAAGTGCCGCGCAACGAAACTATGACAGCTGAAGGACGGACTGATGTGTGCGACACGTCGCAGCGGACGGGCCAGACGCACCCGCTTGATAACATTTCTCAAGCTTCGTGAAGCTCTCCTAGCGCTCTCCATCACCGGTTAGAAGGAGGTTTGACGGCGGACGCACCTGTGGTCGGACGGAGACTCGACGTCCGTACCATTCTACAACTACGATGCCATATGGTCCCCATTACCCAGATTGCTGGGTCAACTCATTGACACCGTCCATGGCCGTGCAGTCATGTCATTCTTCGTTTCTGTCGTGGCTTTACGAGTATACCTACTGCCCGTCAAGTCATTCAGGATCTTGTTCTGAGTCGGCAAACTCAGTTCAGAAAACACCTACCTAGCCATGTTAGGTGCGAATGCTGAACGTTGCTCATCCCCATATTCTCCCCATTTCAGAGCTTGTCTGGAACCGCATCCTGGCATCCGAAGAGTGAACCTTTCGCCGACAAACCCCAGCAACATGGGGCCTGAGGCCCGGTTTGCTGGCCCAAGAAGGTTACCACCAAGGGACTGAGGCAAGGAGTGCCCCAGGGCGGTCCAAGTTGTTACTTCAAGCAAGATCCCTCTACGCCCGTGGTCTACTACAGTACGTCCGTCTCGTGGAGCTCTCCCTCCGGCCGCTGAAGGCGGAAAAGCTTCTGGGACTGGATCTCCATCTCACCGATGGGATCCCCAGAAATCCAACCGCGCTGGAGCGTTCCATCGATGGATGAGAGGCACGTGGAGCTGAGAAGCAAGGTTTAGGTCAATTATAAGCCTGTGACCGACCGCTTCTCTGCCATTGCGGTTACGATGGGTGCCAATCTCCTATGCCCAGTTACAACAGTACGCCATGCGTCAGCCCGGCAGCCACGCAGCATTTTCATCGGCGGCACCATGTCGACGCCAATAGTACCAGTCTACTTCGAGCTGAGCTGGTCGATTCTAAGCACCATCGGCGCCGCCAATGTTCTCTTCGGTGTCCTCATTGTCGGAATCACAACCTTTTCGCAAATCACCGTCGTCCCGATCATATCATCAGCCGCCGGAGCTGTCGCTAATGGCTTGTGTTACTATGCATACTACGATGAGGGATACTCTCTCAAACAAAAGGCGGCCGCATCCGCGTTCGGCGACCTTTTCTGGATGGTGGGCCAAACGAGAGCAGTTCCTGACCGTCATCAAACTAACCAAACGACACAGATCCAAGAGGTCGGCCTCTCCTTCTACAGCTACGTCCTGCTCCGCCGGATACTCAAGGACCGAGGATGGAGGATATTCAACAGCCTCTTCTGGATGATGGTGGCCGCTCTCATCGCCCTACGAATCACGATCGCCGTCTCCCGCGTCAAATTCATCCTGAGGGGAAACACGAATCTTCAAAGCACGGTAAACAACCTTCACATCGCCTACTTCGTCCTCATCGCCTCGCTGGAATGTCTGAGCGCCTTCTTCTTGTTGAAGACGTTTGCCGAGGTGAAATCGACGTCGATACGAGCGGCTTTGAAGGGCGGTCTCTTCAAATATCTCATGCGAAGCACAGAGGTCCGGCTTGCAACGCTTGCCGTTCTCGGAACCATGAGGGCCATTACGTATTCTTTTCAAAAGACGGCCCAAAGCGCGACAAATGCGGCCAGTCAATTGGATCGATTTGCATACACGCTGGAGTGTCTCTTCCCGGTCGTGATGTAGTACGTGATCAATGATGAAGTGGGACATCGCGACGGACCCGCTAACTAGACCAGTATCGATATACTGGCATCAAAACTTGTCTTCACTACACAGGTTTACGACCCAAGTTGTCCAAGTCGTCCGGCACTTCGAGGGTTCACGTCGGCCAGAAAACCCGAGGATTGGGATCCAGTCACGCAACAGAACCCAAGGGTCGTTGAAGTATTTGGTGGCAGAAGGGCCAGCTCACAAGAAAACATCCTCAGCACAGCACCATCACGATTGAGGACGAGATCTGATGTCAACCTCGACGAAGTAGAGACGGCGAAACCCGTTGGAGGGATCAGTAAGACGGTCGAATTCCGGGTATGGCGGTCGGAGCCGGCATATCCACGGAGACCAGAGCACTGCCTCACGGTGCCGTGACACAGCGAGGCCAGTGTAGGAGCTAGACAATATTCCAAACAGTACTTGATAACATATTCATAGACCTACCTCATGGTCTTCGTTCTCAGTTGAAGTATTCACGACACACGAATGGCTTTGGGATGGCTCAAATACGCAAGTTTGAGGGTAGGGGATGGAAATGAGCCCATTCTAAGAAAAGCCGTAGGAAGTTGATAAAAACCAACTTCAGACGACACAGTAATTAATTTCGCCAAGCTTGTCAGCAATGCGGGCAAGTTCACTGAGATGAACGCATGTCCGAATTCTCACCCGCTTCAAGGAGAATATCTCTACTATTAGATACTGTTGAGGTTTGCTGGTGGACTTAACTGATGTACGCCAAGGGCCAAGTCCGTTTCACGACCCCGACTCACTCGGCACTTGGGCTGAAAGATGAGACTACACTATTTACTGATGTCGGCTGGATACGCTCTCGGAGATAACTTACCCCCTTTCCGACGGGGCAGCTCTGCCGCCTCTTGGTCCTGCAGGCGGCAGCGCGGTTGTCGAACAGAGTTCTTCCAACCATCTATCAGCTATCTAGTGCTTCGATGCTCGTTCTATCTTGCGGCACTGTCTTCTTGTCGACCTAGCGTTTCGAGAACTAGCGGTCTTCACCCTTCGAAGTCTGATCTCACGCTTAAGCGGATAACCTGACGCACTCTACCTTGGTCAAAGTATGGATCACAGGCGAGTAGCTCCAAACTTCTTGCTAGGCGTTCAACTGTTCCCAGTTCTCAATCTACATGCTGGTAAGCAGTGTCCTTCTCATGAGGCAAATGTGCGTTCGTCAAATTTCTCAAACAGAAGATATCGGGCTGAGGAACGGCGCAAGATGTCCCGTTCACACGTGTACGGAAGACGTTTATTACTTAAGTACAGGTGGAGAATTCATCTTGAAAAGAAATTTTATCTGGTTTAAGTCTTCTCACCTACCTATCTTGGTGATTCAGGAATCCTCATAGAGAAGTAAGGTACGTTCCCATCACCTTGACCCATGTGATTACAAGGCTCTTCATATACCTTGATTTACGCCGTGCACTATCATGCCATATTCGATGTCGTTTGAAACATGTGATCCTGACTGAGAAACGACGTAAAAGATGAGAAGAAAAGGAAAACGAATCCGCATAAAACTCCGGGACTAGTGCCGCTGGAATTCGGATTCAGCGTCGGCACCGGGGATATCTTCACTGAACCTTGCCGATTCCCTGGGACCGTAATCACTTGGCACGACTGTTTCTGTACGTTTGATATTTATCCGACTACATTAACCACATCGTCAACCGCTTCAAAAGCCGGAACAGCAAGAACAGTGCTCCAGTTCATCGAGCCCACTCGATGGTTTGTTTATTGATCTTGACTATCTCCGCTAGTTGTAACCTCCCCGTCCTTGGCAGGAGGAATCATCATCACCAGAGGTGTTGTCTTCTCCATTCTTCTGGTTTCGCAGCTTGGAGTAATTCTGGCCAAGCTGCTTTCATCAACCAAGGTTAGTGACTCTGGGACGGACCATCGAATTAATGAATGTCACTTACAGCCTCGCTGTGAGCCGCATCACCACCATGGGTGACGGCACCGGTGTGAGTCATGGGAATTTGCGACATGTCGTGCTCTGGAGTACTGGGTACCTATCGAAAGCGTAGAAGGCGTAAGTGGAAAGTAATTCGAAGTTGTACGTCTGAAGCGAAAGAAGAGAGAGAGCAAAGAAGGTGAGACTGGACACCCCTTTAATACTGTTGATTGTCCCGAGTAATCAGCCGCATGACAATAGATTATGAAATGCTTCGCAGCTTGCGATGTAAAAAAGCCTCTTTGCACTTTGCCTCCAAAAATGCAGCTGGCGCTGCTGTAGTGCTGACCATGGCTTAGCAACCATGAGGAAGCCGGCCAGTATAAACGACGGCAATGAAGCACCTGACTGACGGGACCACGCAACGGCATGTGGCTGGGATCACGAGGCATCCCTTTTGAATGTGCAGAAAAGTACGCACGCCTTCCTTGGCCAAGAATTAGAATCGATGCGACTCTTCATTCTTGAGAAGTTGAGGCTGGGGTATCTGTAATGATTGTTGATATGACTGAGAATTGATGGGATCTGATTATCGCAGCAACCTCTGCGATCGACTGGTCGCCTTAGTTCGAAAGGTTTGCACCACGCTGACTATGGCCTTCTCTATGCCCCTAGGCCGTGGATGTACGGGTTCTCCTCGGCAGGGCCAGGCTTTCGCGGGCTCCCGTATTTGTAGACGAGTATCAGAGCATATACCTCCATCGACCCAACGAGCCCCGCGCTTGCTCATAGTCGCAGCCTATCGTATCAAGCATCCCGTAGCAGTCGTCGTCCCTTGTTATCCTCCTTCGGGTGCCTTGCATTCGAGAGCCTGCCAACACAAGTCTTGCGTCAGTGAGCCACGCCATAAGCGCGCCAAATAATCGTCTTTGAGAATCTTGTTCATGGACCTGGCTATTCCAGAGATTGCTGGCAACTTGTCAGCCGGGTTCGTCATTTCTCGAGGTCCATAATCCCTTCTTCAGTGCTGAACTGTTCGAGAGGCTTCCCTTTTTTGAACTTGTCGAGCGCGAGGGGTAATTAGTATTTTGTCTAAGCCTCCGAGTGTTCTGATGTACTTTTCGGGGAACGCAGGGAGATCCCCAAGCGGAAGATACTTGCAAAGCCCCCACAGAAACATGGCAAAGGGAGTGGTAGATTGCTGGAAACAATAGGAGTGAAGACGGTTCGGATATGTGAAGCATTCCTCGCATCTACAACACCACCGCCCGCCTGCCCGCCTACCTATACTCTGTAGTTTGTAAATAGGGGCATGCCTAGATAATACTGAAGAGGGAATAATGTGTTGCTTATTATAACCTAACTAACATTGAATTATAATAAATCTATTAGTTTAAAGGCTTTATGTGATCTTCAGTGAGGCTAGCTATTTTACTAATCCGTTCAACTCGCAGCTGCCTGCCGGGAAAGCCTGCCCCGAGAGAATTTGGACTGCATAGATCATTGCGAAGTGCCCTCATACCAAGGCTTACTTACTCCCAAGAAACCGGGTATGCGCGCCTGCAAATGGCTGTGTGATCCAAGCCAGAATAGGTAGAAAACCCGGCAGCCAGGAGCCTGATTGAGAGCTGAAACTCCCCTGGCCGCCCGCCGTCAGCTTATTGCCTACAATTGGCAGAGACAGGGATCCCCAAGGCCAGTGGGATCGTGCCTGGAGCCCCTGCAGCCCGTTGGGAAAAAGTAAGCCTTGCAAAACGGGACTTTGGTATCCGCGGTGTAACGGTCGTCCACCAATGTCTTTGACGATCTCGTTTGATTAAGTCTCCTGAACCCAGCCTGATTCTTCAAGCCGAGAATCAACGGAAGAGGTTTATGTGCGAGACAATCGAGCATGCCCTTGTGCGTCCCACATCGAACCAATACCATACCGCCCCCCTCGAAGCCTTACGATGGCTTCGGATGTTATTCGTAGCGGCTCTTTGGCCCTCTTCGACCCCAACAACCCCGGCCAAGACGAAGAAAACTCTAATTAACCTACTGCAGAGCTTGATTCAGCGTCCCCATGAGATGAGGACCCCACGCGGGTGGGTTATCCGTATTGCTGCGGCACAGGTCGATGGCCTTGCTGGCGGTCACCGTCGCTCCGCAGGTCTGACATCAATTTCCCTCGTCTTCGGCCAGGCCAGCCGCTCAGCTCATATGCTACTGCTACTTGCTCCTGAGCCCTCCATTACGGCAGGGACTTGGGTAAGCCAATAAGAGCACTGCAGGAGGATGCCTTCGGTTGGCCCCATCATCAAACGATGAGATTCACAAGCGATGGGAGACCGTGGCTTGGTACTTATGCTCGACGGCCCCCATTCTGTCGTTGCCGATAACTCTGTGGTGTTTCTTCAACGCCAAGATACCTAAATATAATACGGAAGATGAAGCGTCTTTGCTGAAAGCCTCCCATCAGCAATCTTCTTCGCACACATCTCATCTCCTAGTCCAAGATGGATCCGACAGAAAGGACAGCCCAGCCCGGGCTTGAAGTCACTTCACACCACGATACCACACCGGTCCCGGTAGACAGCTATTCCAACCACTGGACATCGCCATCGAATGCCGGCTTGGCCATGACGTTTATGCAAACGAAAACAGGACAGCCCACGCACCTGTCAACGACGAGTCCTCGCGCCGTCGCAAACCATGGCTGCTGGTCGGGTTGGGAGGACTCGCCGCATTCGTCCTCGCCGGCGTCATCGGCGGCATAGCAGGCTGGAAGATCACGTCCAACCAGAATCACGACCAGGAGCCCGCGGCTGATTTGACGGGCTCCGTCGGCAGCACGCCGTCCACGAGCGCGACAAGGATTGTGGATAACTCGGGTTTGGCGGCCGCTGGGTGGCGATAGGGCACCGATATCACACTCCAGGTCTGGTTCCCGGGTCCAGATGCGGCTTTGAGGCGGCTGGAATATATGTCTATTTACCAGAACTGGACTGCACCGTTGGAGGTCGATGCGGCGCCGAAGGCTGGGTCGCCTTTGGGAGCCGGGCAGTTGTGGACGAAACCGGATGTAAGTCATGAGCAGGTTGCCTATTGATGGTAAAGACATGCTAACTGAGTGACTCGTAAAGCCGCTGCCGGTCCTCCCTCAAGCAGAGCTCTTCTACCTCGGATCGCAAGATAAGATCTTGGGTGTAAACTGGAGAGAGGGGTTCACTAGAGGAGGCCGGAGTGACAGTGTCGGTGAAGGGGGTTGGACGATCAGCAACAGCGGCTCCCAAATGGCGGCATACTGGCCTTCCGTAGTCTTGCAAGCCAGCAACGGGGATGTGATGGAGGTCGCCTTCAACTCCAAGTCGCCAGGATTCCAGGAGCCGAAGAGAGTAGGCATCACAGCCTCCCCCGGTTCAGCTCTGGCCATCCTCCCGAGGGAATCGACGCATTCCGCCGGGGATCTCACGGCAGCAGCCTCAAGCGCGCGCATAATCTACCGCGACACCGGCGGCCGTCTCCGCAACTACGATAGGTCTTCCGGCGGCCAGCAACTCACGTCCTCCGGTGAGCTACCCGTTACGGTCGATTCGAACTTCACCATGGCAGGTTTCGCCGTGGCCCGTGGCGACGTAGGGGGCCAAACGTCGAGCGCGGTGAACATGTGGGTTTTGTATCAGGACTCCGAGAGCGGCAAGATTTCGTACGTGTACGAGAATGACGGCGAGGACTGGAAAGGTCCGGAGTCGGATTCTGTGTTTGGTGGGGCTGATAACCCTACGCATCTTGCTTGCGTGACTGCTTCATCTGCGATGATACCCGAAGTTCCGCTGGAGCCGGCGCATGATTTGAGTCACTGCTTCTTCCAGGCTGGGAAGAAGCTGAAGCACTTACAATTTGATGGCGATTCGTGGACGGACATGGGCTTCATTGCCATCCCGTAGGTGCTCGGCTGTTGGGTGTAATGTGCGTTACGTATGAGAATCTATGAGGTTCGGCAGAGTTTTGTCTGGCGTCCTGGTCCATGTGTCAACGAAGATATACTATCGTAATTCAGTACAGCTTCAAAGGATTGCCGTATGGGTGTAAATGATTTTCCATCAGGCCTTGAACAGCCCGACCTTATCCCCCCGCTATGTGGGAGGCTGAGATCTTGACCCCTACTAGAAGGGTAGTCTCCTGTCAGATTTTGATTAGCAAAACATGTGTGAATGCGGTCAGCGGATTTTGGTGTCAAAAACAAGGTAGCAAGGATGCTTTGCCATCACGGATAAGGCAGTGATCAGTTGTGACCATGTCAGCTTTGAATGGGAATTGCATGTCCCCATTTCAAACCCTTTTCGACAGATTCAAGGGTGACACACATCGGCGAAGCTCTGTCTACACTCATGTCAGCCGTATTGTCCAATTGAATTCAAGAATCAAGTCACAGGCCTCAATGCATAGACTGAGCAAACGTCATACGTCAATTCTTTCAAGGTATCACCTATTGTACAATTATCGTTCTCGTCACTTATTTCTCGAAGCGCTTGGCAACGGTCTTCCAGTTCACAACGTTCCAGATGGCGTCGAAGTACTCGGCCTTGCGGTTCTGGTACTGCAGGTAGTAGGCGTGCTCCCAAGCGTCAATGCCGAGAAGGGGCTCCAGGTTGCCAGTAACGGGGTCCTGGTTGGCGCGGGTGACAACACCGAGGGTGCCGCTGGTCTTGTCCTTGACGAGCCATGCCCAGCCGCTGCCCTGGATTCCAGCCAGGGAGGTGTTGATCTGCTTGCGCAGCGTCTCGAAGGAGCCGAAGTCCTTGGTAATGGCTTGCTGCAGGGGGTCAGTCGTAATTCTAGGTCGCAAACATGTTGATACACTTACAGCCAGCTTGCCATCGGGCTCACCACCGCCGTCACGGCTGGCGGGAGCAAGGTTCTCCCAGAAGAGGGTGTGGTTGATGTGGCCACCGCCGTGGAAGTTGATCAGAGGGGCCTGCGCAGCAGCCTTGACGAAGTCGCCCTTGGCCTTAGCCTCCTCGACGGTCTCGAGGGCAGTGTTGAGGCCGTTGACGTAGGTCTGGTGGTGCTTGGAGTGGTGAAGCTCCATGATCTGGGCGGAGATGTAGGGCTCGAGAGCACCGTAGTCGTCTGGGGCAAGAACCGGCTCATTAGCACCAAAATTGCTAGTCTCTGGACGGCTTGCATCGACGCTACTCACAGGACATGTCGGGCAGCGTAGCCTTGCCGCGGACGAAGCTGGTGCCCATGGCTGCAGCAGCGGGCTTAGCGGCGCCAGCTCGCAGAGCTGTGCGGAGGACGGGCGCGGTTCGGAGGAGAGTGGACGACATTTTCGCGTGTTCTTATGTCTGGTGTATTGTGTTAATTGGTGTTGCTGGGAAATCAATTCATCTCTAAGAGATGGTGAGTGAGAGCGGAAGGTTATTACCCTTGACTGATCATGGATGATGTCAATTGTGGGAGGTTCGGGTCGGCTATTACGTGAGGGAGCTCGGAGCTCCAGAAAAGCTGCCAGCGGGTTGCCGAGCTGCTGGCTCGCTCTAGGAGTGTTCTCGCTGAAGCGTTCTTTCCGTTTCTGCGAATGAGAGAAGGATGTCGTCATCCACATAAAGTGGAGACCTTGTCACCTCGTGCTTTAGGCCTGGGTTCTCAACTCTGATACTTATGTAATCCACCTATCCCTATTGGCTGAGCCTATTGGCTGAGTCGGAGAGCAGACGGCACGTACATGCGCCACATCAGAAAGCCACAATGGCGGGGTCAGATCTCTGGCCGGTTGTTGGAAGGCGCGTACTACGCCGACGCGTCGAGTTGTCCAGTGACATCGTCAAGTCGCAAACGACGACGACTGCAACCCTCGCTGATAACGGGACCGAGCCCTGTCTGCAGTGTCTTCAAAATGTCGTACTACGACGTTGATTCCATCCTTACGGATGCTGAGGTGCGTTTAGTCTACAAAGTCTAGAAACTACACCCTACACCCTCGCGTGGCATCTCTCTACCGCTGCTGCAGAGCAGAACATCCGCTGACGAGGCCCAGAAAATGCCCTGCAAATTCGAAATCGATGCTGCCGACCTGGGCTACCTCGACAACAACCCAAGCCACACTCTCAAGGCCGGCACTCAAATCTCCCTCCCCCTCTGGCTGGCCGAGATGCTTGCCCTCGCCAGTGCGGGCGAAGATGCCAAGGCGCCCGTGACGCTGAACCTGCCCTCCGCCCTGTCGAACCAGGTCGTTCAAGCTCTCAAGGCCGACTCGCGAGCAGTTCCCGTCCGAGACCAGAGCGCTCACTTTTACGGCCTCGGCACCAGAATCCTCGACCTATTCGACGAGCGCGAGCTGAGCGAGGTGATGAGAAAGACCTTCGTCACGCGAGCAGCCGAGATCGGCCTTCACGCTCGCAAAGGAGGCGACGACGGTGTGGGCGGCTCGAGCGAGGACTTTCTTCGTGGCTTGGACGAATGGGAGCGCATACTCTTCCGAAAAGCGCACGACGGCCACAAGGCTTCCAAGGAATGGTTGGACAAGGTCAAAAAATACTGAAGCGATACCCTGATTCGAAGACAAAAACATCACATCTGTGTTGGTGCGTGCCGGGTGGCATCAGCGCGGGTGATTTGCCAAGCGTTTGGCAGGAAGAAGATGCGGACTCTCTAAAGACCGGCCAGGACCGATCTCCCGGCGGAGCAATCTCCAACCGCGCGGGGCAGCCACATCTTCGGCGCCTCGACTCGGACAGTTCGGTAAGAGCACGAAGACCGAGCTGCTCCGGAAACTCAGGTCGAGAGCTTCAACACAGCTTCGCGATAATATATGACCCCGCCTAGTCAACGGGAGGATGGAAGCTGAGACAAGATTTCCAGACTCGGCGCCCGCATCAGTACTTGAGGCGCAACAAAGCGCGCGGGGCCCACGATGAGGATTTGGCGAGGATTTGGCGGGGCTTTGACTCGCGGCTCGGCTTTGGAGCATCAGACCGAAGGAGCACGATAGCTCAACCAACAGTTGATAAGCAAGACCATGAGTATGCCTACACTATTAATCTAATCTATGTCTCCGGCGCATCTCAGTGCTTATTATTGGTTGAGCTCCTCGGGAATGCGCATGTCATCGTTTCACATGAGAATCTTACATATCCAAAGTCCCCGCCACTTATCTGATATTTGAGGCGGGGCAAACCGAAGAGATAACAAAGCGCATGGCTGTCGGCGGCTTCCGTGCATCCACAACCCTCTCTCACTACCATTTATTGCCACGTATAGGAATACCAAAACCCTTCCTGTCCCTAACTGTTTGTGTCTTTTGGAAAGAAACTTCCACCAGAACCGAGTCTGCTTAAGACCACGAACCTACCGTTCACCTCGACCAACATGACTTCACAAATAACTGTAACACCGCTAGTCCCCCCCGAGGGCTCAGCCATTGATTTCGGAGCCGTCGTCTCCAACGCGGACATCGAAAACCTCACCGGTAAGAAAGCAGTGAAAACCACAATTGGCGACCCAAATGATATTGTTCAAGTATTGGGAGAATACCCGTGAAATCGGTAACCTCCTATGGTAAGCTCTTCGGACTTCTCAGTCAACCCGAACCCAAAAACTGACCGCCTCTCTCAGATGCCGACTTTGAAGTCATCCGTGAAGCCCTCTTCAGGCACCAAGTCCTAGTCTTCAAGAACCAAAGCCACGTCTCCCCCAAGGCGCAGTATGCCATCACCCAGCGTTTCGATCCAGACGCCGGCGCAAACTACGGCCACGGCAAGACCCTCGACGCAAAGCGTTCCATCCTCCACCCGGACCTCAAAACCATCCCCCATCAGCCCCAGGTGCAGGTCATCGGCAACGGTTTCGTACAAGAGTACGAGGGCCTCGAGAACATCCAGCTCCGCCACCCTCACCACCGCACCTTCCACGCCACGACCATCCCCGCCGAGGACGACCTCGACTTCACCCGCTTTTACCGCTGGCACATCGACGCCGCCCTCTACGGCCTCGCGCCACCCGTCGCCACGACCCTCCTCGCCGTTCGCGTCCCGGGCGGTCGCAAACAGACCCTGCGCTACGACGACGGCAGCGCCGACGAAATGACCGTTCCCCTGGGCACAACGGCCTTCGTGTCGGGATACGCAATGTACGACAACCTCTCCCCCGCCGACCAAGAGTTCGTCCGCACTACAAAGGTCGAGTACGCGCCTCATCCCTACGTGTGGATGAGCAGCGCAAAGTCCCGCCCCGACGGTCTCGGACTCGTCTCGGAAGGCAAGGAGGTGGCCCTCGACGATCTCCCGCCCGTCGAGGAGGACAAGATCCAGATCCTGCCCATGTGCTGGCGGAACCCCGTCACGGGCCGGCTCGCGCTGCAGGTCCACCCGTCCGCGGTGCGGAAGCTGCACTTGGCGGACGGCACCGTGGTGGAGAACCTCGCCGAGGTCCGGGAGACGGTGCATCGGCTGCAGAGGCCGGCCATCTCACCCAAGAACGTCTACGCGCATGACTGGGAGCAGGGCGATTTTATCATCTTTCACAACCGCGGCCTCATTCACTCTGTCGTAGGCGCGTTTGCCGAGGATGAGGTTCGGTTGTTTCGGCAGTGTAATATCGCCGGTAGCAAACTTCCCGAGGGGCCCGCTGAGGTTGCTGCGGCGGTGTAAGATGATCGCCACATGATTCCGTGGTATATTTAGTTAGAGTTTTGTCTATCGAATGAGGTTAACCGGCGTAATCGGCGTCCCGGTCATGACTTACGGGGTTCACTGCCACTTTTCTTGTCACTTACACTTTACCACTGAGTTCCGCGCCCATAGTCTTGTGACATGTCATTATGGTGCAGCCACATGAGCCTCGTCGGCAGTCGTTTTCCAAGCACACTATGGACGTTGCCCGGGTGACTCACGACGACGATCCCACGCAGCAAGGTGCATATATGTGAAATTCGGCAAAGTCGCGCACTCTCCAGTTACATCGGGCGGCGTACGCCATGACGAGCGCAACTCCTGATCCGTGATCGGAGGTGGCACAATCCCCGCTCTAAATCCTACACGTACCGGCACAGTGAATGCCACCCGGCAATTGCGTCACATTGGAAAGGCAAGAATTACTAGGTGAATTGATCGTGACCTTTCTTTGCTGTGATGTTGACATTATTACGGGGTATTTTATATGTAGTATCTGGATACCGAGACCACTCAAATGAGTTTCAGTCCATGACCACCATCCAGCCGCGCCATGCCCATGAAGCTGCCTAACCGTAAACCAAAACTTTTATGTGTGTGCAAACAGGGTATCATTCTAATCGGAGCCAAGCCCGCTCCTAACATCGCTGAAGGGAAAAACGACGCTATCTGAGGTATGACACTCAAGCATGCTTCCAGAACTTCCACTTCTGCGGCTTTCGACACGCGTCGCATTCCGGTACGAGGTACTTGCTGAGCTTCTTCCAGCCCTCCTCGGGAAGGGACTCGATGGAGTCGTTGAGCATGTCCATGCAGGCCCGCGTAGCTGTACTGACGTTAAGTCATTGTGACCAACAATGTCTCAAGAGCATGTATAAAACCTACGCATCATTTCCATGGCATCCTCGCTGTCCGCGGCAATCTCCATACGAGTCGAGTTGTAGCAGTGATATCTCTGTTGCAGCTCGAGCATACACTCCCACATTTCCTCCAGGTCGGCGTCATCGGCGGAGGAGCGGCGGCCGGTGAGGGAGGGTCTCGGGTGCCCAGCCTGCTCCACATTCGGGGTCGGTGCCGGGGCGTACTCAGTCATCGTGACTTGCGCCTCGGGCTTCTCTGACGTAGCGGCACAGGGCCTGATCATGTCGTCCTCGCTGTCGCTCTCGGGCCAGGAAGAGTATCCCGAGCCGCTTCGCTTGGGTAAGCTTCGTTGTTGTCGGCCAAACATATTGATTGATCGTGTGTGTGAACGGTTACGTGATAGTTGGATGTGCGTATGTATGTTGTAGTACAGGTATAGATGGGCTCAGTCTTGTTTAGAAAAAGAACCTTTTATGGAGACCAGCGAGATGGAGAGTGGTGACGAATAACAAAAACCAAGACAGTGACGAAGGGTAAAGGGGGGAGAGGACTCAAGCCCACTATATAAGCCGCGAGCACCGGAAGCCCTATGCAGTGATCGCCAATCTAGAGCTCAGATCGTTCGAGACGAGGCGCCCTAAAATTCTGAGAAGCGATGGCGATCAGACCCGCTCGCCGCCGCCCAACGGAACCAGGCCGATCCCTACTCATGCGGTCACTGAGACCTTACTGTACCTTGTGTGTGTGTCCCGAGCCATCAGATGGATTTTTTGGATGACGGGGTGGGTGTTGGTGGGTGTCATGATTCATCAAAGAACGGGCTGGCTAGTGCGTGTAAGTGGGCTTTTTTTTTTCTTTCTTTCTAATACCACCGAGCAGAACGAACGTGTATCAAACTACTTTACTCGACGGACACAAACTAGTGACAACTTGGAAGACCCCTTTCTGAGGTAATTCGGGCTAGAATGAGTAATGTCGATGGAGCCGGGAGGGTGCGCTGACAGCTCCGTCTGGCCCGGACGCTGCCCGGGACAAGGCATTAAACCGGGGGCCCTGTCAAGCAATTTTTTTAATTTCTTTTTTATTTTATTTTACTCCCTTCAAAAATCTTTCCTTTTCGCCGTCCTTGCTTCTTTGAAAACCCTGGACGAACTGAACCCGCGAATGATGGGACGTAAAAGAAGGCCCGAAACACGTAAGAAAACGGCCAGAAAACTAAAAAGAACTGGAGCTTTTCCACACGGGAAG
The DNA here is from genome assembly GCA_036785495.1 of Colletotrichum neosansevieriae. Taxonomy (NCBI): domain Eukaryota; kingdom Fungi; phylum Ascomycota; class Sordariomycetes; order Glomerellales; family Glomerellaceae; genus Colletotrichum; species Colletotrichum neosansevieriae. The sequence goes on along the minus strand of JAVHLV010000230.1, from coordinate 86,020 downwards.
TTTTCGTGGCTCAACGTCCCTTTGGAAATCGAGACGTGGGAAACAAGTAAAATAAAATTTTTGTTGATGGTGATAATGTTGCGGTTCTCGTGTGTTTTCGTGAGGCGGAAAGACCAGGTACGTAACATTTCACACCCTCCATCCATGCAACACATACATCTACGAATGGCATGTGGCCGGCCCACCGAGCTTTAAGACAGCCCGTTGTAGTTGTAAAGTGAGTGTCATGCAACCCAATCCCGCCTGCATCGGCCGGCATCAACAACTCCCGGCCGCGGCGCCGCGCCCTGCCCTGCCATGGTTCCATACATATAGTATAGCGTATACAATCGCGCTGTTATGATGTGATGGGTGGTGTCAGCTCCGCGGCCCTGACTGGACGAAAACAGCCTGCGACGTGGACAGGGTGGCTGCGCGGTTATGCGATGGAATAAGGGCAACGCATCATCCGCCCAGCCCGCCAGATGACATCTGCCGGGGCCGAAGGGATTGGGAGAAGCAGAAGGAAAAGGGATGGACGGATTGTGGTTTACCTTTTGCGATGGGTAAGGAAGGTACTTGTTGGGCTGTGTTCCCAAGAAACTCTACTTTACTCCCCTCTTCCCCCTCTCCCTGGCAACAGTTCAAGACATCAACAGTTGACCGCCCCATGATGCGATGCCATGCGCCCATGAAGCGATAAGGACATCCAGGGGTTCAGATCGTGCTATTTGCCAGGGCAACGCTCTTCTGACCTGCGGTGAAGCGTTCGAGAGCCCTGAAAGCCTGAAAAGGGGGTGTGTTTTCAGGTTCATGGTGTCTTAGACACCGAGACATGCGCCCAGCGCCGGCACTCGCGGGCTTTGGATCAAATGACGGTGACGCTGCGGGATGGGCGCGGGAGGATTGTGGTGTGCGAGACATGTCAGAATGGCGCTCTGGTCTGCTCTGGTCTCTTTCTTGGAATAGAACCTCACCTCAACTCAACTCAACTCACCACCATCCAGCGCACAGCTTAGCCCAGCCCAGCCCAACCCAACCCAACCTCACTCGCATCTCGTACTGCGTAGCGCCGCGCCGTAAAACATCTTCCAGGGGCCTCAATTTCACTGGCGGCGGGCCCTGTCTCCATCACGTTCCCGTCTATTCCCGCGAAGAGGGGCCACCAACAACCAGGGGGGGAGGGGCTTGCGTTTTCACGTTTCTTCTTCTTCTTCTAGTGCCTTTCGCCACCCATATTCAGCCACATGGGGTTAATTACACCGTTTCACGGTTTCAAAAGGAGTGCCGAAACTCGGTGAAGTGGGCAACAGTCCGACTCCTGTTACAGCCATTACAATCGACCGTCCGACGATGCGAGTGTGCCCTCCGGAAGCCGGCAGCGCCGGTCGTTTACTTCAATTACTTTCCTGATCCGTCGTGGCGCGGTCCATGGCGCCATGGCCACAACATCAGCCCGAACACTTCGGCCCATGCCATCAGCCAAAACATCAAACCGGACGAAAAACTGCTAAACATAGGGCGAAGCCAAATAAGGGCTTATGCTCTGACGAAAATGTGATCCTCTAGATTCCGCAGTAAAGCTTGTGTCGACGTCTGGTTTGCCAGATAAGCCAGCCCATGAGCCCATAAGCCCTAGGAGGGCAGCTCATTAATCCAGATAGCGCTCTGGAATCTTGGGAAATCCTGCGCCATCTCAGCTTAAGCCGTATCAGGGCGTTCTCGTTCATTGATTTGTTGTCTGTTATCTCATCAGGGACTCAGTCACAACGCCAAGTTCGTTGTGGGTTGCGCCAGCACGCCAGCCACTTTACGCGAGCATTACTCAAGGTTTATCTTTCAGCCATCGGGCGACGCCATTTGTCCTTTGTATCGTCGACAACTGATTTGCTGATTCGACTCAATGAATGTCTCTTCGATGTACTACTGCTGAAGTACGATGCACTACTCAAGTAAGACTCATTCATGGAAGGTTGACGCCCAGCTCTCGGGGGAGTCCACCCCGGAGACTCACCAACGTGTCGAAAGGCAAGAACCACAGTTCTGGATCTCGCTGGACTATCGTCTAAGCAAGCTGAAGCTCGAATGATTTCACTGGAATGTTGATCTTGTACCTAGATATTGTGTAAAGGATGATGATCGACGCATTCAGACAAGGTTCTGACTGGTGGTTGAGCTTGACGACATCGCCAACTCAGCCTCAATGCCATCATATTCCAAGACTGTTCACTGTCAAAAGTTCTTTTGCTTGCGATGATACGACCGTCCATGCTACTATCAGCTGCTGCCGCGCAACCATAGAAAACGATGTCCAAACCCACCTCTCGTATTCTCAGCCTCAATACTCTCAACATCTACGTTTTGTAGTAGCCGTAATTGCCACTAAAAGAGGTGCGCACCTCTTTCGCAACCATAATCACAATCACTCCGCACTATCTCTTCAAAGCCGTAACCCAGCTCCTTGCGGCCGAGGAAGTCTTCCATCCCGCCGTCCGCCAAAAGCATATTGTCCCATACGCAATTCCCGTGAACATCAAGCCACTTGACCTTGACGAATTGGCCGCGCAGCGCTTCCTCATCCACGACAAACATGTGCGTCCGTTGCTTCATAGATGCCGCCTGTACCGGACTGAGCCCCTCCTCGGGCGCATCGTCTTCGCCGCTCGTCTCAAGCAACGGGTACGGTTGCAAGGTATCGACGATCGAAGGCATGCGAAGAAGAACCAGGTTCCAGTTGTCTCCAGCTTCGTATGACCCGTACAACTCGTCGTTATCAAGAATAACTTCGGGTTCAATGCCAAGCTGGTCGTCCGCCTGGCTTATCTGGCCCTTCATGATCTCCCAGGCATCAGCGAGTTCGGGGAGATAACAAGTCCGAAGTAGTACAGCGGAATAAAATTCGTCAGGACGCAATGTGCGCTCCTGCCAATTTTGACGAGGGCTCAGAATACGAGCTATTTGCTCGGCTGTCGGAAACCCTGGACCAGTTGGATCGGCCTCTTTCTGGCGATTCTCTGCCGTCCAGATGTACGGCTTGCAGTTCATGATCAGCAGATTTCTTTTGAAGCACTATCAATAATACTGACTTTGCGGTCGAATGGCCTCATGTCTAACCAGCGACGAGCCAGCTCATCCCATTGCGTTTGGTCTTCTTCGCTAGCCCTTTCGTCATCCCAATGGTGCTGTCAAGGAGAAGACAGCTGATTAACGCCGAACACAACTGACTGACTCGGCCGCCGTGCCTACCAGGACAAAGCAGTCGAAAGGCAGTTTGCCATAGTCAGAATCCCCGTCGCTGTTGAGCGGGTGTCTTGGCTGCATCGTTTGTTGAAAATCGCGAAAGACGAGGTCAAAGTCGAACAGTTTATTTTGAGATATTTTGACTCGGGAACAATTTTCTTGAGGTACATCGTGGAGCCGAGAACCAAGCAGCGATGGCATGTGCCGCAATCAAGCGCATCCTGGGCCAAGGGCCGGGACTCTTGATCTTGAACCAACACGAAGTCGCATACAACCCGGGCAATAAAAGCGACAAACTCTAGCCGCACTTCTCTTAAGAGCCATCAGAAGTGCATATGTTGTAACTGGAATGCCTGACAACAGAATGCTTCGAGCATCAACAAACCCATGAAAATCTTCAACCAGAAGAAACACGATGCCATCTAAACAAGACTGATCTCGCTTCCAATGTACGTTGCTACCCCGCAGCTGCCGCTGAACTCGACATCCCCAACCGTCTCCGGCGTTCTGATGGGCGTCGTCTTCCCAGTGTTCCTGCTGAGTCCAATTTCCTGCGCACCGCTCTTTCCGTTGATCTTGCAGCTGCCGTCGATCTTGGCCGTGATGACGCAGTGGGGGTTCGCAACGCTTCCAGCGTCGCGGTGCGAGTAGCGAGGACGAGAGGAGCGAGAAGCTTGAAGGAATATACTGTGATATGTCAGTACATGTGTTTTGAGTTGTTGTTTGTCTTGCAGTACTCACTTTTTGCTGTGTGTAGAATGTAACTGTTTTGATAAAGCGAGGGTAACAGATGTTGCTGAATGTCTCCTGAAGGAGTGACTGGATGGTTGAGGATGATCAGAAAAGAAAGCGTCATTTGAAGGAGAAGAATACCTTATATTTATACTTCTCAGAGTCTACATCCTGGGCTTACGATTCTATCATCCTCTGAGAATGACTGCGTTTGACTTCTGTCAAAGTGGGCTCGAAGGTTCGTTGCATTGTAGTGGACATACTATGGCTTGGCAGCTAAATGGTGCCAAGGACGCAGGAGCTGCACATGCAGTAAGCATTCAGATACTCTGATTCAAGCTGGCTTAAACCTGAAACTAAATGGACTTGATAGTCAACAAAGTGGCCGTTCTTGGCTACGAACGGAGAAAAGGTCACTCGGTAAGGCTATGCTACGAACCCAACCAATAGCGATAGATAGATCATCAATCGCATTCTTCGCTGGAGGTTCACTCCTCGAATGACGACTTTTAAGCTTAGAAAACATCATGTAAATAGATTAAGACCCCTTTATGCTGCCATGAATCCACGGTTTGCTGACACTCTGGTCTCCTGGATTCGTGGCAAGGACATTCCTAGTAGCGGCAACTTGACCGCGATCGCCAACTATAAATCTGCGCTCGGACTAAGCGGTAGATTTTGGGATGGCCGAATCTCGTTTACCCAAGTCGTTGTGAATTCCACTGTCTGTGTTGGTCACAAAATAATGCGTATTTTTCTCAAGTAGTCCCCGATGCCTCTGGTAACCTATCGTCAAAGTCTTTGACTTTGGGAGAAAAGGCACTGAAGTACGATAGAAACAAAGAGCTATGAACCATCTGACATTGGCCTCCTCGGGAGATCCTCCCGCCCTCTGTGCTTCGTGTGGCTTAGCCCTATGCTCGCTCCCCCTTTTCCTGTCCATTTCCCCAGATTTGCCAAAGCCAAGACAAACAGCCCTATGCAACAACAAGCGCACGACTAGCTATTCATCGGTCTGTTCGGTTCTAGGCGTTAGCCGAAGGGTTTATATATTGAACTATGCAAAACGCGCTTGGCACTTAGCTTAAAAGAATAATCTTTAAATAACTCGATAAGAAGAGTAATATAAGGCTATTAAGATCTGGGGCTATAATAGAGAATTATATTGAGATAATTTAAGATTTATAAAACTAGGCTCTTAGTAAGGAGGCGTATTATAGCTATAAGTAATACTATATTATAATAAGTAAGCTATATATAGTATAATACTACGCTATATATAAGTTAGAGGTATAAGTAGTAATATAGAAGCTTAATAATATATAAGATAAGTATTAAGCGCACTATAATTAGGTAAAAGGATAGTGTTGCTTATATAATTATAATTAATACGCTCGTTTGGCTCTGGTTTCTAACCCCAAACTTTGCATAGGGATCCTTATTATTCAATAAGAAACCTGGCCTCTGCTGTATATAACCCCCTTGCCGCCCTATCTGTTCTTCTTGCTTTGCTGTTAAAAAAGATTGGGCCGAGTGATTTTAACCCCGACGGAGGTCCCCCGAACCCACACGGTATACCAACATGGCACTAGTCAACCAAAACCCGCGCTCCATTACTATTCAAACTGTTCATATCCTCGAAAAGGGACAGGACCCTCAAAAGTTCGACTGGCAGACAGGTGGCTACTTAAGCTTTGAGGCCTATGAAGGCTTTAATGCTTGGTACGGTCGTCTCCAGCGGAAAGAGTATCGCAGAGACTGGCCTTGTTACGGCGTTCAAAACGACCTATCGAGGTTTGATGAGCTCGTCAAGCTCCTTCAACCAATTCCCAAGGATAAAATATACCCCGAGTTTCCCGCCAAGGAGCTTACCCTGCACGAGCCGCAGCATGGAGGCAACGGCGAAGCCCCATACCTGAAGGCGCCTAAGCTGGGTCACTACCGGGACGGCAATGACGAACTAGCCGTACGGCTGCTCAACGAAGCCAGGATCCACGAGAGGATCTTACGCAATCCACACCCTAATCTGGACAGCTATCTCGGCTGTGTTGTGGAAGAGGGCCGGCTCGTGCGCCTGGCTCTGAAGAGGTATAGCAAGTCTCTATATGACCGTTCTCAGCTCGCGACACCGGAAGAGTTTACTTTCCAGCAGCGGATGGATTGTATGGACCAGATTGAAGCGGCGGCGGCGCATCTGCACTCGCTAGGGCTTGCACATAACGACATTAGTCCATCCAACATTATGTTCGACAATACCGGGCGGGCGGTGTTGATCGACTTTGACGCTTGCGCCCCGCTAGGTAACACTCTTACCAAGGGCGGGTTAGTTGCTGGCTGGAAAGGGCCTATTGCTGGCGAGGGGCCCCAGTTCAATCAGTCATCGGCTACATGCGACCATCTGGCTATTCAAGAGATCCGGAAACATCTTGCCGAAGGGTTAGAATAGTCGGTGCAGAAAGCGGTAGCGGCGAACGAGAGCAGATGTAACGGAGACTTTACGGCTCCTGGAGATATCAAACAGCGAGGAACAGGGTCTACAGAGGCATAAGAATATTACAGAAGGTCGTAACGATCAGAACCTTCCATTGCCTCAATATGAAATTATAGCTTGGTTCCCAAACTTTGCTTCCTTCCTCTGGACGGCCCCGATTTCAAAGATGAGGTAGCGGGAGTGTCCATCTGAGTGGCCTTGTTACCCTCGTCCGCAAGCAGCGACCCGGAGTCCTCCACCATTATTACTACAGTACTAACCCACTTCTCACCGCCCACGCCAAAAACCTCTCCTTTGAAGAGAACAAGAACAATAAATTGAACCGCATTACAGTATATAGTACTACTGCTGATGCTGTCGAATCGTATGGTATGGGGTCCAGAATGATGGTGTATTATGTGTGTAACTCTCTGAAAACTCTGCGCATGAATGCACGCAGGATTTACGCCTAAAAAACGGCTGAAGTGGGTGTCGCTCCATTAGGCCCGAAACTTGATAGCTAACATGTTCCGCTATAGCCGAGTTAGCCGGTACTTGATTTCTAAGTTAAGCGGTTATCTAGCATACCTGTCGCTTGAGCGTTACTGATTTCTCAAAAGCACGCCCAAGATCAAATCTCAAGTACCGCGGCAGGATGTGCTTCCAGGTCAGAAGAAGAGCGTCGCAGTCTTTGGTGCTTTGCAATTTTGCTGTCATATCGCGCCGAGGGCGATGACATTCTCGCAAGACTCGCCCAATGATAGATGAGAATAAAATGACACGACTGAAATACTCACCGAAACGGCCATTCTGCGCAGGTCCTCCGCCGTCTTGATTGGCAGTCTCAGCGTCTAAGCCAGAAATATGACTGGGGATGGAGACGTGGCAGTCATGATCCGAGATAGCGGGCGGTCGGCCAAGTTGTAAAGCTGTTAGTCGATCAAGGACGTACAAAGAATACCATACTCTGCCCTTTTTCTCGGGCCGCTCCGTATCAAGTTGGTCAGAATCTCTGGCTGTCCCATGATGCTCTTGTATGTTGACATGCAACCCAATCCTTTGCGCCAGTTGAATAGCGAGACCAAGGTAAGCCCAGCACCTGTCGATCTCTGATGTTGCCAGAAAGCAAAAGCACTGCGCTAATAATACTGAGACTTGAGTTAAAGATCTCTCTAAGATATCATGGCGGGAGAGAAGTAGAGAGCGTTTAAACAACTTGTTGTGATATAACCTATCTTAGCAGCTTTCCACACGAAAGGAGTCATAGTAAGGCCTAATGGCGAGTAATGCATCTCAAATTGTCGGCCCATTACCGAAAACTCTTCGATATCTTTTAACTTGCATAACAGAGATAGCCACGAGTGTGTCAGGTCTGTATTAAGCTCAGCAGCCCGCAAGACCTCGAGTTTAGCCCTAAAGGGTGCTTCTTCCACGAATGGGATGCAGTGTGAATAGTTGAGAAGTAGACGCCCAAGTATTGATCTGCTTGGTCTTGAGTCGGCATGTCAGACAGTGGATTTTGGAGATACTCCGTGGTACTAGGTGACTCTGTGTCATAATTATCAACTTCTCCGGCATCCTTTTGAGTTCCACCAACCCCGATTGGAGGAGGAGCTGTCTGCTTCACCAAGTTGATAAAATATATACCGCTGACCTCGCCAACACATCTGGGGCTTTGAATACGTCATATAAGAGCAGGACTACTTCCCGAAGCACTGTTGGAGCCTGCGGATGTCGCAGCTGATGAACGCCGGGGAAACAGTAACGGTCTTAAATCTCCTCTGAGATATTACTAATTTTAGCTATAGCTTAAACACTCTTTATTTAGTTACAAAAGTCACTCTAGCTGAGTAGTGTCTAAAGACACTCTTGAAGAATTATGAGATTCAATTTGCTTCTTATTATTTACTGAAGATGCTATGAAAAAAAAAAAAAAAAACCAATAGCCTGCTAAAGCGCGAGTTGAAGTCTTACCGAATCGCAGATTTTCAGGCAAAAGATTTAGATCTCAGATGTCCGTGGATGTATAGTAGCAAAAGAGACAGGCGTCTTATTTTCCCTAGGAGGTATCCTTACCGATCTCTGCTTCAGCCCGAAATTTTGCAATGAGAGAAGTAATATCGTTCTCATCAACACCAGTTATCCTGCTGAAATCATAATGCTCGTCCGATCGCCGCCGCCGTGGCCAGTACCCGGTGCCTCCACTGAGCCAGATGTAACTCCTTTGCATTTCCGACTGGATCACATCTTCGCGTGTCCAATCACATTGGTTACCCGAGAAGAACGGATCCATATTTGAAACCGCATCGCATCTGCTTTGGAGATCCGTGGTTTCTTCGGCTCCCCAGTCCCATATAACATAACCGCATTCCCAAAGGGGCCTGTGACGGCATGCTTCCACCATTATCTCGTAAATCTCGTCATTTCTGTGTGTATCGAGCCATATTCGGCAAGGCTTCGACGAGAGAGAGTCTAGTTCGCCGTCGAGTGGGGTGGATAATCCGGCGATACCAGTTGCTGTGCATGAACTCAGTGGTTCCCACCATTCCTCGTGAGTGAGCGTGGCGACGAAAGCTTCCTTCGGCATCATGAGTCGCAGGCTGTCGTAAGGAACTTGGGGTCTTTTTGGTTCAGGGTACATCGGCAGCAGCGGATGCCTTTCCTCAAACGTTTTCGAGTGGAGGATGTCAACTAGAAAAGAGAGTCCACGGCAGAGCTACAAGACTAATTGTCAGCTCTGTCCATCAATCTTTGTCATTTATTGCATACGTGTGACTGAATATGGGGGCACTCTGTGCCATCCTCCCACCAATCGATCGGCATCTCGCCGTATTCTACATCGTGAGCGGCAACATCATCGAAAGCTAAGTCAGAGTCAGCATTCCTTGACACAAATTGCCGTCATGCGGAGGGCTTACCTTCCGCCACCTTCCGCTCCAGGTATGCATATACACAGAGAAGCTGCTCGTTCACCCACGGGGAAAAGGGCGAGAAGAAACGCCGCGTGCGTTCTTCACCGGGCAAGGGCTTTCCCACCTTGTAGGGGATGCAAAAGAGGTTGCAAACGAGCTGGTATCTCAGAAAAGCTCGGTTCAATCGGAGGAGCTCCTGATCTGAGACTTCTGACGGATGATGCAACTCGAACCTGCTCTTGAACAAAGGAAGCGTTTCGGCCACCATATCATCTCTTAGAATTTCAACCGCGGAGAGGTCGCGACTCAATAATGCGTATTCTGATATTTCGTGATGGCCTAGAGACACGTCGCAGGCGGTATTGGCATTCAGGCGAGAGTTGAGTCTTGAAAGTAGGTCTCGGGTAGCATCGTAATTGCTTGGGTTAATGCGGTACGATTCTAATAGGGCGGCTGCGAATGGAAACACGCCCGGGGGGTTCTGGCTCCTAATGATGTTGCGGGCAATTGTCTGCCTATTGTCCGAGAATGCATCGTAGAACGTTCGGTGGGTTCGGATCGCGAGGCTTAATTCAGCGATCGTGTCGAGCTGAGCGAGAATGCCGCTGACTAAATGCAGGGGAAGCTTTTCGACGGACGACACTGACGGCATTTTGCTCAGAAATCCGGCAGCCCTTCTTAGTAGCATTGAGATTTAGACATTGGGATGACGAAGGGAAAGACTTTGACTGGAAATTGAGATGTCGCCGGCGCTTACATGTAGAGAATGTGGTGTTGGTCTGGCCTGTTATCAGCTGGTCTGACTCACCGCATAATTGAACACCGTGGAACCCGGGAGTCACTTTCAGGCTGCAAGTTCACCGAAAATACAATGTTCGTAGATTTCCAAGGAAAAATAAATTAGAGACGGGAAAAGAAGGCACTGATACCAACTAGACTGGCGATGCAATCTGTTTAGCCAGACTGAGACTTACCATCGTTTACAAACCTTTAGTAATCAAAGAAGGCAGCATGATTGAGCGTAGGAGAGGTCGCAGAAGATTGGGACTCATTGGTAGCGCCTCGTTGCGTTAAGTGGCTCAGAAGCGCAGTTGATGCGGATGAATTGTTTCGAATGAACGAATGAATTGTTTCGAATGAACGACCTCTACCGCAAGCCGGCACGCATTCGCGGTATTTGATAGTTCTCATACCTCAAACGAGACTTCGAGGTGCTGAGGGTAGTAGAGAAATTTTCTTAGCGCCGTCGTTGCCGCCGTCGTCTTCGTCTTCGTTCTCTTCGTCGTCGCTGGATATTGCAGCTGCCGGGTGAATCTTGATACTTGAGCTTGCTGTTAGGCTTCTCCTCCCGGAACAAAGTATGATCAGTCGTCCGCGAATTCTCAGCAGCTTCCGACTGTTACGACGAGCACGAATAGTAATGTGAAGACAGGCCATTTGGAAAGCTCGAAGGATCCGGACTCATGGGAACAGCAACAGCTACTAGCCATTTCTAATAGAGTACAGAAAACGTAGCAGTCGTCTACTCCATGACACAGCTGAAGTTGATTGAATAGATTGTGATCATGAACGCCGATGGATATTGTTAATATTTAGTAAGTAATAAGCTGCAGTTGATGAGAGAGCCTGACGTTGTGCAGCCAGCCAAATTTCGACGAAGTAAAAACACGGTTTTGTGGAATGAGTTTCAAATAGAATTGATAGACCGGACTGAAGTGGTCGTGATGCACAACACACAGTCTACAACCACCGCCCTCTGTAGCTAGCAAAAGGAATATCAGCTGTGGTTTGGTCAAGAGATCAAGAACACAAGTCGCCTAGATTACAACTCTCAGCGGCGTTCTTCGAAACCCTCAAAACCAAGCTGTCCGAAACAACCGAGGATGATCGGTGTCCTCACGCCTCTGGTTCGTCAGTCTCGACATTTCAGGTAGTACGTACACCAAGAACGATGACCCTTCCTCGGTTACCCTCACATATTCCATGCTCCTCTATGACGAACGCGCGTGCGCAGACACGCAGCCCGCTAGCACACACGAAGAGAATCAGTCATTCGGAGTTTGGAGGCTGAGATTTGACTGTATGTAGGATCAAGATGGAGGCTGGGCGGTTTTACACGCTTTAGGCGTGGTTTGCGAATCTACGCAGTGTGGTGCTCCGTCAAGGTGGGAAGTCATGCAGGACGAGAATACCAAGAACCGGCGGCGTGGCACGTCTGGATGCAGCAGGAGTTTGCGTCGTTGAAATTAGCTTCAGGTTTCGTAGAATTGGTCGGCGTCCAATGGTTGGTCGTAAAGGGGCCAACGATGCCGAGGTTCGACGAGGGGGAAGAGCTGGTTGCTTTGTTCTATATAGAGCGACGACATGGAGGGTGGCGTGTGTGAATCCTGAAGGAACTAGGAGGAAAGGAGCGTGTATATATGATCTGAATCTGCGGTGGTGCAGTGCCAATCATGACGGGAGTTTGCTGAAGGTTGCACGAGGCATGTAGGGCGCGAATGGTGGCGGCAGGTCTAGCCCCCTCGGTGTCAACGTGCCGTCGTAAGGGAGACCGGACAAGATGTCTGAACCGCGGTCACGGTAGCGGGTTCAACTTTTGGCTATTTTCTAGTCTCGCCCCGTGAATTATTCGCGCTAGGATCCTACGCACGATACATACAGAGAGAATGCTGCGCTCGGAATTGATTGTAGCTTTCTTGGGCGGCATCCAGTTGGATGTTTTCGACGACGGGCTGACGAAGCCGAGCGCGGATGAAGGTCGCACCTGGGTCTGCCAAGATCAATGGGGTCGTCTTGGCACCGATGGCAGGCGGGGAGGGTTCACATTGATTGTCCATAGAATGAGCCTGTCTAGAGAGGTCTCAAGCTACGCGGTTGGGCTCCTTGACCTTGGTCGGAGAGTGTATACGAAGCAAATTGAGGTTGATGAAGAGACTAGCTCCGTGGGACTCATTTCTACTGCGTGCCAGTCGTGAGACTGTCACAATCTTGATGCTCCTCTGCAGATTCCAGCTAAGGCCAGATCCGAAGGACGCTTAGAAGATACGGTCAAGATAATGACAGATGGTATTGTGACCAATTCAAGCTCAATCTGACCTGTTCCTCTCCACAAGTTATGTCACTGCTGCGGAACGGAAGCGAATCATTGCCTTATGCTATGCTTGAACCCGAGAGTCCCTCATTCAGTGCCCTGTCGTTCTTCGTCGATCTTGTTCGCCCCTTGCTCTGCAACAGTCTCCTGCTCCCTCACTCCGCTCCGGTGCTGTGGAATCAAAAAGCAATACAGATGTCCAGGTGTCATGTCGCTGCTTTGTACGTTCTCGGGTCTCATCGCGTGGGCTTGCATGCCTTAGTCTCAGCTTCGCGTCTAACACCGAAATGGGCAATCGACCGGCAGGCCGTCCAATTGCATAGCCGCCAAGCCGCTCCGGCGCAAAATACCGAGTCGGCCGGCCGAACCATGACATTTCCATTCGGATCATTCGAACCATTTTTGGGTGTTGGCAGGTCCTGTTACCCCGGCTTCTCCATGTCTGCTTTTTTCTACCTTACTTGGCCTCAGCTCTGGTTTCTCCTCGCCTTCCATGCTGAATAAGGAGAAAGCAGCGGCTGTTTGCGTGAGAGAGTGTGTGTGCAAGAGAGGGAGAAAGAGAACGGTAACAACGGAGGGAAACGAGAGGGCAAGCAGGGAGGCGGCTCCTGACAAGACTCTCCACTTTCACGCCGTACTCTTAGAAGTACAGGTTCTCCATCATTTGAATCCCTTCCCCCATCCCATCGTGTGGTTTACCCCGCAGCTAAAGGCCGGGACGAACCCACTTCCTCTCATACCCCAGATTTGACAATGACGCTGACCTTTTTTTCTCCTCCAATGTGGGATATGGTCCACGTGAACGGGCAACCGCCATCTGTTCAGGGAGATGTATACTATTATGACATACGGCCATGCGAGAAAGGGATTTCGGGAGACTGGGAAATTGCCAATTGTCATCTAGGAAAATGCGCGGCGTCTCTGCCGAGAGAATTCGTGCATCTGTATGTCTCTGAATCTGCTTCTTTTATCTTCCGTGTCTCTAAGCCCTGGATATTTCGGACCGCCAGCTGTGCGAATCCGCATGCCCTCCAAATTCACCTCCACATCCCACTTCCTAATGCCCTAATGCGGCCACGCCTCACCGTGCTTCGTGACAGGATGAAGCTTCCATGGCAAGTGGCATTCGCCGCCACCCTCGGTATCTTCACGTCTTGTTTTGAGTTTGATTGGTTCCCCCGCAGCCAGTAACACATCCCGGTGGCAGCATTCAGGGTGGCTACCCCCCCTCCCGGACGAAGGCGGGGATGTTGGAACTGCGGTCCAAGTGTCTTGTCGTTACGCAGCCAGGTTCCCCGGTATCCTCTTTTTTCATGGAGAAAGGAAGAAACAAGGGACACCAGCGGTTTGAATGGCTTCGTGGGACGTTGTTAGTCTCGAAAGGGAGGTCGGGATTTGATTTGGGTCCTTTGGGCAATCGAGTATATATCTTATCCATGTCGTGTCGTCCGATGCATTGCAACCTCCTCCCTCTCCGTGCTCCTCGAGGATTTTTTGTCTTTTGGGTTGATAACCTTCTGGCCTTTCTCGCTTCCGAAACCACGATTCGTCCCTTCTGTCTTGTGCCACTCCAGCTCCAACTCAAAAACAACTGGAATTCCAGTTCGGCTTTAAGTTGGTCTGTTGTGCGACACACGTTGAGGCCCACCTACCGGGCCCCTCCCTTGACTGAAAGTGACGCACACCTTGGAGCTGCAGCGCGACTGACTTCGTCGCCATTCTCAGAGGTAGTCACCCGTACGCAACGACTCAGTGACTCGAGGGAAACTGTCGCCGCGAAACCATGGATCACCGACACTCTGATCCCGAAAAGGCGGGCTACGCCGGCTCGGACCCGGAAAAGGTGGGTTTCGAGCACGCCGACAACGCCCTCAAGTCCAACTCGGTCGCCGGCTCGCACGATGCCGACGCCGACATCGATGGCGGCTTCACCGAGGAGGAGCGGCGCCACATCATCCGCCGTATCGACCGGCGGCTCGTCGTGACCGTCGGCGCCATGTACTGCGTCTCGCTGATGGACCGGACGAACCTGTCTGCTGCGGCCATCGCGGGCATGACAGCAGAATTGAGATTGAACCTCTTCAACCGCTACGTGAGTGTCCGCATGGAATTGCACCGTGTTGAATAGTGTGAGAATTTTACTGACGGATGATCTGGCAGAACATTGCGTCGCTGCTTTTCTTCGTTCCGTACATCATCTTCCAGCCGCCCTCGACTATTATCGTCCGGAAGATTGGCCCGAGAATTCACCTTGGTGGTCTTACCCTTCTTTGGGGTGCCGTCATGATTGGAATGGGTTTCTCGCAGACTTACTCCCATCTCTACGCGTGCCGAATTCTTCTCGGAGTACTTGAAGCCGGATTCTTCCCTAGCTGTGTTTACTTGCTCAGCACATGGTACACGAGATGTGAGTCCGATTGATGTTGACAAAGCCGGACATCATGCTGACGAGATTCCAGATGAGGTCGGCAAGCGGTACTCGGTTTTCTATCTCCTCGGTTGCGTCGCCTCAGCCTTCGCTGGTATCCTCGCCTACGGCCTGATGCAGCTGAACGGTCGCGAGGGACTGACAGGCTGGAGATGGATCTTTATCATCGAGGGAGTACTGACATGCGCCCTTGGTGCAGCGGGATACTGGCTCCTCGTTGACTTCCCCGACTCGACACGCAAGTCATGGAACTTCTTGGGTGAGCGCGAGCGTGCCTGGATCGTCGCCCGCGTCAACCGCGACCGTGGTGATGCCCACATGCCGGCGTTCAACCTGAGGAGATTCCTCGGCGCTGGTACGGACTGGAAGATCTGGGCGTACGCCATGATCTTCTTCAACACGACCACGGTCTCGTACGCGCTGGCGTACTTCCTTCCCATCATCCTGCAGGCCAACATGGGCTTCGACACGGCCAAGGCACAGTGTCTCGGTAAGTTTCCCGCAGTCCATGCATACGTAGGAGGAATATGAGCTGTGCTGATTTCAGAGCAGTCGCACCTCCGTACGCCTTCGCCGGCATCGTCATGTTCGGCACCGCCTGGCTCGGCGACAAGTACAAGTTCCGCGGTCCCGTGATCCTGATCAACATGCTCTTCTGCATCGTCGGCCTGCCCATCATGGGCTTCCACCCGAACGCCAACGTGCGGTACTTTGGGGTGTTCCTGACCACGGCCGGCGCCAACTCGAACGTCCCGGCCGTCATGGCCTACCAGGCCAATAACATCCGCGGGCAGTGGAAGCGTGCTTTCTGCAGCGCGACGCTCGTCTCGTTTGGCGGCATCGGCGGTATTGCGGGTAGTTTGCTTTTCCGCGAGCAGGATAAGCCCCATTACCGTCCTGGCATGTACGCCTGCATTGCGTGCAGCTTGTTGACAATGATCCTCGTGGGACTGCTGAGTCTTGACTTTCTCCGGGAGAACCGCAAGGCGGATAGGGGGGAGACGGAGCTTGAGGCTTCTGATGTAAGTCTTTTTAACAGCCACCACCGAATGAAATGGACGATGCTGACTATAGACTTAGGAGGGTGCGCAGCCTGGGTTCCGGTACACCTACTAGGGTATGTTTTGAGAGAATGTGATGAGAAATATTGATGACGACTGATATTCAAATGTTGATGCTTTGGGACTCTTGAGGGTTACGTTTACTATAGTAGCATACCCATAGTGAGACGAGTCGATGAGTAATAAGAACGTCGAGAAATGAAAAGTGCGTCGTGCTGCGAGGTACCTCGTGATTAAATGTGCAGTCTTTGGTGAAAGGCCGAAGAGTAATCGTTTAGTGATCTACATTGAGTGCCGAGGCAAGCAACGCCCTGCGGTAGGTAGACGAGAGGTGCATGGTGGCAGCTGCAAGATTCGTGTAAAATGAATGGGCCACGCTGAGCTAGGTAGTGCAGCAGCTATGGTTGGATGGAATTATCCCGCAGCCCGCCGGAGGTCTCGGCGCCGGCGCCGGTTCGACGCCTCCGGGGCTCAAAGGTAAGCACTACGAGGCGTTACTGTAGGTCTTGCTGCCAAAGGCATGTGGTTCAGACGTGTGACTGGCAACAGTGAACAATACTTCATTGGTCCGTCGCCAAGCACGTCGCGTCAGAGCCCTCGAACACCGAATTCCTGAAGTATCCAGGCAATGAATAGGACGTGCGTATCTTTGACGAGGGAATATTGAAAGGCCACAAAGCGCTTTTGTGAACCATGAGTCCGATGACCCCGATATCATCACTGATCTTGTCCCTAGCTTGTCTACGGAATCCCCATACTACCAACTTCGCAACGGTGTCATACTACACTCGCCTCCGAGAGCCCAGAAAGACTTGTGTGCGTGGACGGAAGTGTTCGCGGAGAAATTCCGTGAGGCCTTGGAGAGAGGAGCAATTTCTGCCCGAGGAAATTTAAGCCTCTTCCTAAGAAGTCGCACAACCTGGATAGCAAGTCTAGCACAGACTGTGTATACCGGCTTGGACACCCGTGGTTCCCGGAGGAAGACCAACAGTTCCCTTTTAGCATCATGTCATTGCTTGCTAACTCCATCGGCCGTGTCCACGCAGATAAACTTTTCGATAGAGACAGCTGACCGTCATGAAGCTTAGTTCCTCTTATGTCTGTGGTGCTGAAAACATGAGTCCGCATGGAGGACACGGCCAGTTATCGATGGAAAGATTGGGGGTTTAGCCTGCGGCAGCATCCGTGATGTTTCAACTTGTCATGGCGAGCTTGTTCGATGGTCCGTTGTCCGATTCCAGACGATAGCCAGAAGGTGTTCATGCGATGTCGCGAACCGGTGGTCGTTCCGTGAGGCCCTGTTGACATTGTGTGTCGATGCGGCGAAGAGCTATCTTGATGGGACGGAGTGTAGGAACTCTCAGTCAAGGCTTTTGAGGGGTTTTACAAGATGCGCTCAGTAGCCGGAAGCCATGCGCCTTATGCAACTCTGGCGCGTAACGGCTGCCGAAGCGCTTTCTGTGGAAAAGCGGACTCGGGCTTTGTCTATGGCCTTGGATCCTGGAGTCATGTCATGGCAAACGCCAAAGCCAAAGCTTGGCTCACTTAAGCCAAGGCGCGATTCAGCTGAGCAACAAGTCTTGGAATCATGATGATGAGAGGCGGAAGGGAGATGTAAAGGAAGAGGTAAAGCAAGCGGGCTTTGGAAGCTATAAAACACCAAGCATGCAATTTGGCGTGCAATATTCAACATATTTTAGGGCCCGGGTAGGTAATGAGAGCTCTTGGCAGGGGCTAAACGTTGTCATTAGCATTGGGGCAGTGCTGGGTTCGACGCGCCGATTGGGATGAATTTAGAGAATCACAGCACTTGCTTGGTAACCTCTATGTCCGGGAAAAAAAACGGGTTGTTTTCCACGCCGAATGATGAATAAAAGCTTAGCAGTAGTTACTGACTACTGTGACGATTTTAAGCAAAACCTTGAACTGGAAGACTGAGAATCAGAGCAATTCAGGACCTGAAGTAGAAATGGCCGAATGACTTTTCCGGTGAGCTGCGACCTGGTGGCGGGGACCTCGCGGGTGAATCGTGGCCAATGATTGGCCTTACTGAGTGACCCGACTCCAGCCAATAGAAACAGCCTTAATGCGGTTATGCCACAACGGGAAGGCACAGCACGTACCCGGCTTTCCTGACGAATGGCCACCTGGATGGGATGGAAGCTGCGGGAAGGAGCGATGTAAGCAGGAAGTAAGTGCAAAGCAGCCATTCTGACTCGACTTCCATTACCTGGGGTACCTACCTTGAGGTAAGGTACGGGTAGGCCACATGCAGGTGGAAGAATACTGTAGATGGAAGGTGCGTGCTACCAGGTTGCCTCATGTACCTCGATGCTGATTTCCGCACGGAAATACATCATCGATGCATCATCCCCCTCTCTGCATTTCCTTCCAGCGATCCCGTCTCGCGCACTTCACGACGACCTGGTTCGCACAGCTAGAGGTACCCCTCCGCAGGATTTTGTGCTTCGGAATACCTCGAGACGATGTCCCACTTGGCACCAATATGGGCGTTACCGAAGCCTCCGGGTTGTTGTCCAGCAGCCAAGCCACTTTCCCTTCATTTCAACAAGAGATAGTCCCGGTCCCGTTACTGTCTCCCCTTTCCCGCCGTTTCTTCCGCCCTTGAGCCTCAATCTGGGTTTTTTGTTTTCCGTCCTCAGTCTCACTGTCTTTTCCCTCCTTTTTTCCCCTCCCTCACACGACGACGACGACATATCCAACGACCCACGACGTGTCGACCAACGAATTCGACACTCAGACCCCTCGTCCCCTTCGCTCCCTTCAACGCGACCGAGGGTCCCCACGTACCATCCATACCTTTCCTTACCTTACCTCGCTTGGCCTCCAACCCGCCCAACCGCGACGTGGAAACCGTATCATACCTTACTTTTGCGCATAGAGTCGAGACGACCGCCCGATACCACCCTTTTTCTCACCACCACTCGTCCGAACCTCGCCAATTGCGTTGCGACGCCGTGACGCCGCCCCGCTCCAAAGGCTCAAGTCTGTGACACGTCTAGCTCCAGCGTCTTCCAGGGCCTCTTGCTGCACAGGGGCGCCTCCTGCTTTCGAAACATCCAGTCATGGCGCCGAACACATTTTCTACGGCCTTGTCGCCGTCGACTGTTCGATTTAGGTCGGCAATCCCATCGACAAACGCAAACGTTCTTCTCGCAGCTGCATACCTTCTCACATCGCTCCCCATGGCTCTCGGTCACGAACACGGCGTCAGCCACATCCTGGAGGGTGAGACCGTTTCCCAGGAACCAATCGACACCACGTTATGGATTCACATCTTCATCATGATGCTCGCCTTCGGCGTCATCTTCCCCGTTGGCATGGTCCTAGGAGTAAGAGAACACTAATCCGGTGCCTCCGGGAGCTTTCGCGCAGTTGTTGACAAGACCTCTCTTTTTCTTTTCTAGATCACGAAGAACCGCTGGCACGTTCCCACCCAAGTTCTCGGCACCGCTCTGGCGATCCTCGGTTATTTCCTCGGCCACATGCACGGCGGTAGACAATTCGCTCCTAGCAATGTCCACTCGGGCTTCGCGGGCTGGTTGATGCTTATCTTGGCTGGTCAGGTTGGCGTTGGAATCTACCTGAGGTTGCATCTGGAAAAGGGAATCAACGGCCAGATCAGGAAGTTCATTAAGCCGATTCACAGCGTCCTCGGCAAGGCGTTCCCCGTCCTTGGTTGGACACAGTTCTTGTTTGGCGGAATCACTTCCTTGGGATTCTGTCAAGGCGACCATCTCGGACAGTGCCTGGCCCATTTCATCATGGGCAGCGCATTCATCGCCTACGGAATAATTCTGACATTGCTCCTCGTTGTTGGACAGCTGTGGCTCCGACGATCCGGCCGATCCCAAGAATTCTTCGACAGCATTGTCATTGCGGCGTGGGGCTGCGTGAACACCTTCACCGAGCATCGCTGGGGTACCGAGTGGGTAAGGAACGACTGGCAGCACACGACCATGGGCATCATCTGGTGGTGCGCCGGCCTGGCTGGTGTATGGCTCAGCCGCGACCGCGACGGTAACCCCCAACGAAACTTCATCCCAGGCTTCGTCATCTTCATCACGGGTTGGGGCATGTCTGCCCACCCCCAGGACCTGCCCATTAGTGCCATGACCCACTCCATGTTCGGCAAGACCTTGATGGCGGCTGGTATCACCCGCATCATCGAGGTCTCTTTTGTCGTCAGGGACGCCAGTGGTATCTCGGCTGATGGACGTAAGACCAACAGCTTCCAGTACATACCTGTTTTCGTGGGTTCACCCTTTCCTGACCTAAAGGCTCTGTTACTAACGACCTACAGCTCCTCTACGCTTCAGGGTTCCTCTTCATGGGTGCGACCGAGGAGCAAATGGCTCTCGTTGCCAACTCCGGCCTTGACCACGTTTCCTACATCCTGATTCTCTACTCATTCGCCTTTCTAGTGTTCCTCTTCACCAACATGCTTATCCACCTTTTCGATCGCAATGCGAACGTCGACGGGAAGGTCAACCTGTCCAATGGGGCGTCGGTGGTAAATGGTCGTCCTGGCGAAAATCGCCAAGTGCGCGATGCTGAGGAGTTTGAGTTGGAGGGTCTCATGAGTGATGACGAGGACGACGTCCGGAAAGGCCTCCGAGACGACACGGATGACGATCAAGGTCTAGGTAGCCCCAGCACGGTGGGCAAGAACAGCGACCGAGTGGCACGGTGATAAGGGCGGAAAAGCGAAGCTCGGCGGTACTTGGTAAACATAGACAGAGATGGCGTTTGCATTTGGGGATGGCGTTTGGATTCGGTTGCCGCATACTTTTAATGGGCTGGAAAGCGTCTGAGGGGACAAGAATATTCCTGGTTTTATTGGCTTGAAGACCCAACCCTCTCACTGCCAAGATCTTACTTACTTATTACGATATAAACTTTGTCTGATAGTTAGGTTTCTCGCCTGTTATATCCGCATTAATTGCAATGGTGAATTGGGTATGAGGGAAGAAAGAGATGCTGACTTTGAGATTGGCTCTGGGTGATTCCCTGTATTGAGTGAGCTGTATGCTTGGAACCCTTCACCTCGGTGTGTAAGTACACCGAGGTGTGTTCGGTGTGAAATGGGACTGATAAGTGATGTGATGCGGGGCGGATGGACCCCGACCGCTCGGGTGCGGCCCACCAAGCCCCACCAAAAAAAATCCCAGGCACAGGCAATCGACATCTCGATTCGATCTTGCCAATCGCAATAATTGCAATCCTTCTCCCGCCACGACATCCCATCACCCCCAACGATCACTTTCACGATGCCGTCCGTTAAGACCCCAAACCACCGCTCCAAGAACAGGCTCGCCGCTCAGGCCAACAAGGCCAAGCGGGTGCGCCAGAAGAGGTCGGAGGAGAACAAGAACAAGATCTCAAAGGTCGACTCCATGCGGGGGGCGCGCCCCGGTCTGATGCCCAATAGCGGTCCCAATGCGCCTCTGAGCAAGAAGAAGGCGAAGAAGCTCGAGAAGCAGATTGCGCACGCCATCCGGAGGAGGTTGGCGGCAGATGGAGAGGTTGATATGGCCGGTGAGTTTGCTGCTGCTCTCCGTGGATGGGAGGGGGCGAGACTGACTGATTGGTCTTCAGATGTCGAGGACACCGAGGAGAAGAAGAGTGAGGAGGTAGAGAAGCCCGCTGGAGCTGACGTGGAGATGGATAACATCCAGTAAAGTTCCACTCGCTGAATGTTGGTTGGTTTCGGTGCTGGGAGGCGCGTGAGATGGAAATCAGGGGGAGCAGATTTGGTCATGCTTCGTAAGACTTTCATTCCTTTCCTCGGTGATTCAGTAATAAGCTAACCTTTTTTTATCCTAGAAATTCCATGCGCACTGCGAATCCAGCCCGGATATACACGATTTGATACCCCAATAATAAAAAAGCTGTTCCCGCATTCCGTGACCGTGATTCACAAGTCTTCCTCCTCCGAATGATCGGCGTCGTTGGTTGGACTGATTGAGCTGATTACGATCTTGGGCAGGCTCTGCTCTTCCTTTCCCTTCTTCTCTGCAGGTACCTGGACGATTGGATTGGGTCGGATCGGGAGTTGGGCAGTGAGCCAGGATGAGCTGGAAGGGTCGGAGATAGTGCTGGGCGGTTGAGTAGGCGAAGCGCAGCTGATGGGAGATCGAGTCTCCCGCACTGCCGAGCTATTGCCGCTCCGCGAGTTTGGCGTGTGAAGTGGTCGCTGGCAAGGGAGGGGTCGAGTCGTCGGCTGATGGTCCTGTTGACGAGCGCGGAGGTATCTGGAGGTTGTAGGAGGGCTGAGACGGATCAGGTCGCGTGAAGAAGTCGAAGGGAATGTGACGGGCTCAGAGCTGTTCATCGAGCGGCTGCCAGGCAGGACAGAGGCTGGTCTGTCGAAGATGGAGGATGCGGGAAGCTCTACGGGAAGGGCCGTGACAGTCTTTGCTTGCTCGCGTCCGGGGTTGAAGGGATCGGCGTTGCGACGTTCAAGGGATTCGGCTCTAAAGAGTGAGGGTTGCATTGAATTTGACTCAACCTGGCGTGTAGGTACGACCTTCGTGGGCCTGGCTGAGGGGATCGCGCAGTCTTGACTCGCCATTCGCGAGACTATGGAGCTGATGGTTGGCTCGGATTTGCCGGAATAGTCGAAGAAGTCGAAAGGCGATGGGCCTCGTGCCGATTGGAAGGTGGTACTGCTTGAAGCGTTGGTGTTGCTGGCGTATCCGAACGACGGACGGCGCTGGGTTCGGGCTTGACGCTTGCAGCTGTTGGCCGTGGGAAAGTGAGCGAGGAGACTCTCGGACCAGGATTCAGTTCCGTCTGAGGCGAGGTGGACGCGCATGGTCGGGCCGCTGTAGATGCTCTCTGTTCTCAACTGGTCGTGGAGCGTCGGGAAAGGGGTCTGGTCAGCGAATTTCGGCGTATGCGTGCTGAAGAGAGCACCGGTCGAGGGGATAGAGGAACCTGTGCTGGGCGCGTTGCTGAATGGGTCGTCGAGCGAAGAGAGCATGGGTTTTGGCTGGGACGGGCCGGCAATGAGGTTAGTCCGAGAGGGAGTGCTGGAGGCAAAGCTGCTGGAGCCGCTGCTGGTGCCGCTGCTGGATGCATCATGGAATGAGGGGAATTTTGGTCTCGGCAGGCTGGGTTTCTCTGTCGACGGCGGCGGGAAAAGGGACTGCTTCCGGGATGTCAACGGCGGATGCGATGACCCCGGGACCAACATCTCTTCGCAGGACGTCTCGTCGCGAGACCAGATTTTGAACGTCTTGCGGGCCTCCTTAACTGCCCATTCCTGCTGCGTAGCTTCGACGAAGGGCTCGTTAATGTCGAGGGCGTACGCGCTGTTCTCGGGGATAGCTTCGGTATCGAAAAAAGGGACGGTGCCGAAGAAGCTGGTTGACAAGACGCCTTGGCGGATGAGATTCTGCTTGGCGAGCTCGGCCATGATCTTCTGCTCTGAGACCCGGGCTTCGCGCTCGTAGAGCAGGAGGAGCTTGGTGGTGTCGATGGAAGTAAGGAGAGTGGATTTCTCGGGACGACTGGGTTGGTCGCGGCGATGTTCGTTGAGAGCGCCATCGACTGGAGAGCTCAGGGCGGAGGTTGAGGGGGTGTTGAAGGGGGTTGTGGAGGCGTTGCTGGTGCTGGGGGAGGGGAGCTTGAAGTCGATAGTCTTGCTGATAGAGTCGCGCTCTTGGTCTAGCTTGGGCTTGTCGAAGATAGACAGATGACGGTGAGGAGCAGGGATGGGCATTAAGCTACCTGAGTTGTACTTGACGGTGCTATTCTTCGCCGACACCGTGCTAGAAGAAGTCATCGCGAAAGGCTGCGGGCCTGACATGAGCTGGATGGCCGCCTCTGAGATGGAAAGAGACTTCCGGAAAGAGGGCGCATTGGGTACGCCTTCAATACGGGTATCAGAAAAGAGACCACCGGGTCGACGCGAGACGATGAGTTGGCGGAGGGAGTGGATTGCATCATGCCAGCCGACAAGGTAGGTGGCTTCGTCTTTTGTGACGGCTTGACGGGCAGCGTAGGAAGTAAGCTCGTCACAGAGGATCTGGCAGGTGGTCTCTGGGATTGTGTCGATGAGGAGGTTTTGCTCTAGTATGCGATTGACGATGAGGCGTTGAGAAGAGGGTGAAGGTGTGTGAGCGGCGAAGGTACGTCGGGTCATGATGGGCAACAGTGGTGACGGGTGGTGCTTGTGAAAATAGTTGATTTGGTATGAAGGGTGTGTTGGGGATGAAGATTTGAGAGCGGCAGTTGTGGAGCTTTATAGACTTGGGAGAGGGCAGCAGCCTGCGTCTTCTGTCTCGTCTTCTTGTTGGAAGTGGGAGATTCTGGATGTCTGGGCAGCAGCGTGGTAAGTGCAGTTGTCTTTGTTGGTGAATGAGACAGAACCCCTCTATCTGTGACAAGATACATCAAGCCATATAAAGGAGTTCTCATTTGAAATGTCTCTGGAACTTACTTTTAGAAAATGTTTCTGAGATACATGAGCTGCAGTGGCTCCTTTAGTTGTTGAAAAAGATCGCAGTAAGAAGAAGACAAATCCAAGTCAATCAAGATGGAGAACTTCACGGGTTCCAAGAGCGAAGTCAGATAAAGAAGGTGGCCTTTGGAACCTCAGCCTAAGATTGAATCAAAATGTTAAAAGCCAGACTGCATTGATTCTGTTATTCCAGGCTCTCGCGCTAACAACAGATAATGTTGACCACCAGCTTTACGTCTACCTTTAGTCTTACAAGAATAATATTTGAGAAGTTTCAACAGCATATCCAGAAACACAGACGTCTTTTGATAGGATTATGAAAATGAGACTCCTCTTATGCCCATCTACATGGGATGGTCGTTATTCACCAAGCCACTCCGACTCACCCCAAGGTCCAACTCCAGGGCCTTTAAAGATTTTTCTGCCCTTCCACACCCAACCAATGTTATCAATCTTCTGGAGAACTTTCACATCTTCCATTGGATTCTTCAATACACCAACGACATCCGCCTCATACCCGACCTTGAGCTGTCCCGTCTTGGGTGCCTGGCTTCCCACGCTCAACGGTCCGTTCGCCGTCGCTGCCTTGATGGCTTGGAGGTTGCTCATCCCAGCCTTGACAGCAGCTTCAATTTCGACAGCCATGTTGAATCCCGGCTCGATGGCCATTTTGTACGCCACCAAGTGATTCTCCGCGCAAATCTTGGCCTTCTCCCAAGCATGCTTCGGAAACCCCTTACCGCCGCTGTCAATGATCAGGTCCATGATGAATCGCGTGGCAACATAGATAGTGCCCTTCTCTTTGATCAAGTCGATGCATTCCTGGTCTGCAAACGAGACGTGCTCTACTGTGGTGACGCCCGCCTCGACTGCCGCCAGTATGCCGGGCTTGCCGTGAACATGCGCCGCAACGACCCGCCCTTGTCTAGTGGCTTCTTCCACAATGCATTTCAACTCCTCTGGGCTGAACTGTTGTGCCCCTCGCCGGATCTGAAGGCGCACCGCCCTCCGACACTCATCGACGCCGTCTACGAGCATGCTCACTCCCGTGCCGAAATGACCGGGGGTGATCTGCGACACGCTGAGGTTGAGCAGGATGTCGCCTGCGGGCAACGAGAAGACGTCACCGTGGCCGGCAGTCTGGCGTAGGCAAGCGCCGGAGCTATATACGTTCGGACCGACAATGGTGCCTTCGTCGATGACTTTGCTCACTTCGCAGCCGAAGCCTCCAACGTCGCGCATAGACGTGTAGCCTCTTTGCAGCGCTAGCCAGAAACCACGGGTGAGGCGCGCGCCGACAGCGGCAGGTTGCTCGGTGATGAAGGCTTGGTAGGCGTCGCCGTTGTCAAGGCCATCGGGGCTGCCTAGGACGCAGTGGGCGTTGCATTCCCATAGACCTGGCATGAGATACGGCACGGCATAGGATCTGTGGGTTGCCGAGGTGTAGTGTGACGGGATAGCTGACTGAGGACCGACCCAATCGATGAGTTTGTCTTTGATCACCAGGGCGGAGTCCTTGACGGGGTCGCCATCACCGGGGATTAGGAGGCTGGCTTTGATGATGATGAGCGTGGTCTTCTTCTGGGGATGAAGGTCTTCTTCTTGGAGTAGGGTCGAGGGGTAGGTTGGCCTGATCACGCCGCCTAGACTAGTAGAGTAGATTTTGGCCGGTCTCTCTATGAGACGTCTTGTCATCTTGGTTTATAGGGAATGGATTCTTGGGGTGATTAGGGCGTAAGGAGTATGGGAGAGGACAATGGAGTCGTCCGAGGGTCCATATCAGCATACTTGGAAGCCGTTCAAGTAATTGATCCGTGCCGCAATGAGGATTCAAGGAGGCTGACTTCAGGGTTCACCAGATAGGAAGTTGAGATCCATAGCAATGATAAGCCAATCAGAACATGACATCTGCCAGGATAAAGCCGCTTATCCATAGGAACATATGTATTTCATCTTGAGTTTAACAAGGGCAATGCTCAGTGAGCCCTGGACATTTCACGCAATTGAAGAGCCTCGTGCTACTTAGCATGTCACTCCAGGCTTGAATACCCTCGAAGCAGTCAAAGGCTTAGAAAGAGACGTAGGCCGCGAATTTGTAGTGGGAAGGTAGGGAGGTTTTGATAGAGTCATGCGTCCGAGCCGTGGCAAACAGACAGGCCATGACGGGCTGTGGCCTACTTTAACGAGCTGAGCGTGAAGTCAACATCATTCTCAGAATAACACCAAACCAAAAGATGTTCAGATCAATTGCTGGAGAGTTTGGCAGGCTGAGGACTTTATTGATAAGTACCAGCGATGGCTCACTAAGAGTACCGACTTCAATGTTGATGCCCATGTTGGTTATATCAATGCAGTGATTGCACGAGGCCTCATAATCCAACGCAAACTTATTCGTCCAAGACGCGGAAATTCGAACTTCTCATGGATTACAATGTGCTTGTGGGCCGTGGCCAAGCTGAGGGGACGTTCGGCGTAGAGGCATGGGGCGCTGGACATCAAAGACCGCCACGACACCAGCGCCGACTCCGAGCCATATTCATGAGACTGTCAAGGTCAAACTGAGCTAGTCGTGCTGAGTTCTCAAGGGTTGTGTTGAGAAGAAAAAAAAAACGAAAAAAAGACGATTTTTTTCCCAGACAAAGCGCGCTCGCTGTCGATTGCCAGGCCACAGAGCTGCAGCAATGCGGGGTTTTAAGGGATCCCAGTTGCTTTGTTGTTCGCCAACACCTGATGCTGACCTCAACCTGCATCTACTTCTGTCGTATCAGCTTCGTTGGTCCCGCATATCAACCTGCGACACACTGGCCTGCAGAATGGCCAACACATGGCAGTGAGTTGGGCTGGTTTTTGTCTTACACCAAGGCCATTGGAGACATAACACCGGAAGACAACTAGTTGAATCAGAATCTCAGTACTAACGGTTGAGAAACGATGATGACCTAGTTTTGCAAAGCAGATCAATGGTGCCCGACTTTTACCTGAGGAGGTACTGAGGTTATAAGTTGCGTGTACGATGAGGACCAGCTTGGAACCAGCAGGGATACCCGTAGCGGAATCTGTTTGGGCGGTGAAAGAACATTTGTACGCTCTGCAGCCTCGGAGCCTCGCAATACAACGATGCAATGTGGTTCTAGAACTAGAACGTTGTTTCGCTTACACTTTAGGTGGGTAACTGATGCCCAAATGTAGCGGACGCCATGTCATCGTGTCAACGCTCCTCAATGTGTTCTAAAAAGATAGGTACGGGATATCTCCTTGTGGGGCCCGACAAGGGCTCCAAGTACGTGGTCAGAACGGAGATGTTTCCAACCACCAGTGCCTAGTAGCCGAGCGCGGGTTTTTTTGGGCACGCGCAATTGTCGGAGCCATAGAAGTTGATAGCCAAGGTTAACCTAATGGTCCCGGCAAAGGAGCGGAACCAGCGGTCAGTCATGGTTCATTAGTCCGCGACAGTACTTCTTTCATGGATTTTGATGCAGCAAACTTCCCGATTTTGAACTGTACAGAAAAGCAGTATTTCAAGTTTAACTACCGCCGAATCCAAAATGGGCTTCCATGAGACCTTGCCAAATCTTCATCCCGAACTCATCCGCAAGCAATCTCCTGACCAACGTTCTCCGCGTTCACTAAGCTGTAAACGACTTCCTAGGTCAACATCAGCTTGTCGACTACCACTCCGAACCCAATCACCAGCCCCCAAGGTCACGGAAAACCACGCTTATAAGCCACTCGTTGTGAACGACGAAATACGCCTGCTGCTCCTAGAGCCGTCAAGGTCATACAGGGCTCCATTGAAAGGGTCTCTTCACCACGCGCTCCTGCGGGATACAGTCGTCGGAAGCACCACGCCCACGTATGAGGCCTTGTCATATGTTTGGGGCAGCAGCGACAGAGTCGATCAAATCGCAACCCCCGATGGGCACATACCCATTACGAAGTCCCTGCAGTCTGCCCTGCGCCAAGTAAGAAATGATCGGCTGCCTCTTCTGCTTTGGGTAGATGCGATTTGCATCAACCAAGCAGATGACGCAGAAAGGGCTACGCAAGTGCAGCTGATGGGAAGGATATATTCCTCCGCGAACCGCACCCTGGCGCACCTCGGCGACGCGACAGACAGCGCCGACGCGGAAGCAATTTCTCTGTGCATACGAGTTCTCCGGTTTACTGCCAAAGCCCATAGGAGCGAAATGCAGTTTCTGAACTCTCAAGCTGGTGAGGTTGCAGAAAGGGTAGTCAGGCTGCCATGGTTCGGACGCGCCTGGATCATTCAAGAGTTTGCATTAGCAAAGGAGGTTGACTTCGTATGGGCTGGCAACTTTATCAACTGGACAGTCTTTCGGGATGCATTTCACGACCACAAGATGAGCGATTTACTCTTCCACTCACTTAGGGGAGGAACGAAAGGGCCAATCGTCGATTCCAAGCACCGCTACCCAACCGAGATTGGGCAACATAGAAGCATCGTCCGACTGATGAAAATTCGCCGGCGATGTCAAAATGGCGATTTTGATGGAGGGATTCCCTTGTACAACGTGTATATCGGCCTGAAGGAAACCGACTTCCAGTCTACCATTGCCTCCGACAGGCTTTTCGCGTTGCTCGGTATGGTCTCCAATAGTTCACATGAACTGCTCACTCCGGACTACAGTGTCCCTTTTGAGACGGTATTGGAGCGATATGGGGCTCGTATGCTTCAAGAAGTAGGACTCAGACTCTTGGAACACGCAGGCATCGGGTCAGCAGCGTGGTGTGGGCCTTCTTGGCTTCCAAATCTGAACGAGTCTGATCTTGAGTGTGGCTTGGTGAGTCTCTTTGGAGGCTTCAGAGCAGGTAGGCCGGGGTCTAGCTCGGGCGAAGCTCAGTTTTCCCACAAGATCTGCACTGAAAGAGACGTCTTGGTGTTTGATGGCGTAATTGTCGACGAAATCAGAGACATCGGACCGGAGCTCTCCTTCAATCAGCAAGGCCGCTCCACGTTGGACCATGGTTCAACACCTCAATGGGGAATATCAGCCTTTAGGAGGCGCTTTTTACCCGGGATGGAGACGTGTCGCACGGCCGCGGCATTGGAAGACTTGCACTTGACTTTCGCGGAAGACCGCGACCAAAATTGCCTCCCGGAAGTCCTGCGCCAAATCCTCCTCTCTTTCAGGAAACTGGTGGACCCTATTAGGCACATGCGATATCCCACCAAGTCGGACCTCTTGACTGTGCAGTTACTCGTTGCAACGCACGATAGGACGAGGATGGAGCAAGACAGGCATCGAGTTCGATATTCCCCCAACGAACGCCAGTGGGAGTCGGACGATGAATCCGAGGACGATGGAAAGGACACTCCTGCACATGCAATCAGAAGACTGAAGAAAGTTATTTCATGGTGGACGGTTCCGGAGCTCGAGGGGGAACCAACTCCCAGGATGGTTGAGAAATACCTCACTTATGACAAGATGGTCCTGGATGCATGTGGTGGGTTCAACTTTGACTCAACGGTTCATTCCCAGACAAGATTCGCCAGCACACGCAAGGGATACTTGGGAAATGTGCCCCAGCACACCAGGAGAGGGGATGTGGTTTGTGTTCCTGTTGGAGGGGACGCGCCCCTGATTCTGCGGCCAAGCACGGTACGGCCTAAAATGTTTCAGCTAGTGGGTATCTCCTACGTTCACGGGATCATGAACGGAGAGGCGCTACAGTCGGAACATAGGCTTGAAACTGTCAAGGTTTACTGACGAGTCCTTCACTATGATCCTCAAGGATCTCTGATAATATAATAATTGTCGGCGAGACACCGATATTATATCCTAATTACAATAAACTATTATGCTAAGATGCTTTCTGTCCCATTCAGCCCTACGGATCAGCCCCAATTTGGACCCTCTGTGGATTCAGTTTGCCCTGTCGTGAGATGCCCTTAATGCATCCTCCACTTTGGACCACAACCACAACAAATACCTCAATTTCCATGTTGCAATCACTGCCCGTTGAAGTCAAGGACATACTCATCGTCTGCGCCGATGGTTTAGTGGTAAAATTCTCCGTTGCCATTAAGCAGCGTCGGGGAGCCGGGGGTTCGATTCCCCCTCGGCGCAATCTTTTGCTTTTGGAGTCCTGAAATTGCATGAATGTTTGCAAACTCAATGTTGGCAACACCTATTTTCCTAGTTCTGATACCTTCTGTTCTATATGGGATTTAAATGCGGGTTGTGTAGGCTATTAATTGCTCTTTGTCTGGCGGGAATTTTAGTGGACGGGACGGGTCCGGAGTCCTGGTCCGCGATACCGGATGCCGGACATGCCGATTCCGGCCGAGGCCGGTCCTTGGGTATCGCTCTAAACCCCTCTCGTCTGATAATTGACACGGCGCGAATCGCGCGTATAATTTATTTAGGGTTTTTAGGCATTGTTGTCGATGAGTACAGCGAGGGGAAACCTTTCCATAGGACGAAAGACATTATATGAGTAGGCAGCTCCGCACCAAACGCATAGATAGGCATGGATAAACTAGCCCGAGCTCGTGACGGCCAAGAGCGCAATATAGTTGAATAGGTTGAGCTTATGCTATGGATTCGTTGAGAAGCCAAGTCATCTCCATCATAGCCGCAACATCAGGCATTGGCCCCGCTGCAGCTGAACACCTTGCCTCCCTCGGCGCTATGGTTTCGAGATCAGATTACAACCAAAATCCCCTGGCCTTCCTTCTCTGATGAATTTTACAAGTCTTACGGAAGAGTGGACGCACGAGATTGCAAAGTCATGGAAACTTGGATAGCCAAGACCGTCGAAAAGCTAGGCCCTCTCGATGGCGCTGCAAGCATGGCAGGTGTTCTCAGTAGACAGAGCAACGCCATTAGTTTTCCAGACGTCGAAGAAGATAAGTAAAAGCTTGTGGTGATAGGTGCTTACTTCAGAGGCGTTTGTGACGCGATGAGCACTGAGATCCCGGTGCTGCTTGGTGCTAAAAGATCAGGAGGAGCGGAGACCTTTGCGCGCCAACTTCTCATAAAGCTCCAAAGTTTTCCAGCATCAGAGATTCAGCATTGAAGAAAACTATCAATGCCATGACTACCATGATGCGAATGAATCTTGACAGACACGCCGTTATTATCCCCTTTCACTACAGGCATCTTGACGTTCAGCAGTTAGCAGACTTTACTAGCATAATGATAGTGAAAGTGAAGGTCATCTCACGGGATGAATATCAAATTCTTTCTGAATAATATCTATGGAAGAATTTCCAGCGAAGTCGTGTCTTTGCATTTCTTATGTGCGTGCGTGGAAGCCACGCAAAGAAGCATGTGGCGCGGTTAGACCGGGGGAGGTGCCAATGGTATCGGACTCGTTGCACTGTCATTGGCGAGCTTGGTGGTTGACTTTTGACGGTACTCTCAGTAACTGGCCAAAGGCATATGACCTCGAACCCTCGTCCGGAGATGGATCACTAGATCCAACGAGAAGTTCAAGACAAAGCTATGTAGCAAACAAGAAATTCGAAAGTTACGCAAATGAATAGAAAGCAAACGTACCAGGTCAAGCATCACGGCGTGTTATGCCTATGCCACTGAAATCGGTATCAGACTCGCCTTGTCGCAGCGTTTTGAATTGGTCTTCGACGCAGGAACTAATCAAGGAGATACTCGTGCCATTTTAATATACAATTAACTAAAACAAATCTAGCAAACGGGTGCCAGAGTGGTATCAAAGCAAGATATGAACATTATTATCGATGATATCCTTCCTTCTTTTGAACTGCCTTTACAACAGTCTATGAGTAATTGACAGTAACCTCCAAGTTCGATATTGGCTTTTCAAGACGTAGCTCAAACGGCCTTCTCGGGCAGAGAGCTGTGCGCAGAACTGCCGATAGCCTGGTCGTGGCTGCTGCCGCTGCTGACAAGGTCGGAGACGTGACGGGTAACCTCGACGTAATCGTAAGCAAACTCGCCAAGCTGGCAGTCGTCGAGACCGAGGTCCTCATCGTCGACGTGAACGCGGAGGCTGAGGCCAGGGACGAGGTTCATCAGGAAGAGAATAATGCAAGTCAGGCCGAAGGACCAAGCGAACCCGGCAACGGAGCCGGCAAGCTGATAGCCGAGTTGGACGTAGTTTTGCTCGATCCAGCCACCATCAATAACAAGAGCGCCGTCGAGGGCGGCAATGTAGGAGCTGCGGCATGATTAGCGAGTTTCAAATGATGTGACCGAGTAAAGTGGACGTACGCAGCAAAGATACCCGTGAGAATGTTGCCAATGATACCGCCAACGCCGTGGACGGCGAAAACATCCAGACCATCGTCAATGCCCAGCAGGAACTTAAGCTTGGTCGCGAAGTTGCAGCCGATACCACCGACGATTCCGAAAATGACCGAGGCCCATGGGGTCACGAAACCAGCAGCAGGGGTAATGGCGACCAGGCCGGAGATGGCACCGGAGCAGAATCCAATGGTAGACCATTTCTTCTCGAGACGGTAGTCAAGCAGCATCCAAGTCACGCCAGCAACGCCGGCAGCGAGGTTGGTGTTGAAGCAGGCCATGACGGCGCGGATGTTGGAGGCCAGAGCTGAGCCACCGTTGAAGCCGAACCAGCCAACCCAGAGGAAGACCGTGCCAAGAACCACGTGGGTGACATTGTGAGGTCGGTAGGGAAGTCCGTGAAGCTTGGTGTATCCGGTGCGCTTGCCGAGCATGAGAGAATAAGCGAGAGCGGCGGAACCTGACGAGATGTGAACGGGGGTACCTCCGGCGAAGTCGAGAGAGCCAAGAGTGTAAAGCCAGCCGTTGGCGTTCCAGGTCCAGTAGGCGATGGGGTCGTATACGATGGTGGCCCAGATGAAAGCGAAGACCATAGCCGGAAGAATGCGACCGCGGTCTGCGATGGCGCCGAGAGCGAGGGCAGGACTGATTCCACGTGTAAGTTTTTCGCTCATGCAACTACTCGTTTCTGAAATTTGTGACCTGCGTCGCAACGGGCGCAAATCTGCAGGAGTGCGGCGCCGCGACCAAAATCTCACCACAGGTGCGCGATGAAACTGGGGGAACAGGGAATTGACTCACGTAATGGCAGCGAACATGCCTTGATACAGGCAGAACAGAATATCCGGAAGCTTGGTAGAGCCGACGGAAGGCTGCGCGACGACGTCTTTGAGGCCGAAGTTGGACATGTCGCCGAGGAAGACAGATCCCGTGTGAGAAAATGTCAAGGTGTAACCCCAGAAGAACCATTGAAAGCCCACCACGCCCACGCATATCATGGATATCAAAATAAGCGACAACGCCGACTTGCGGCGAGCAAGACCCGAGTAGAAGAAGCCGACGCCGGGAATCATGAGCAGCACGAGTGCTGAGCAGACCATGATCCAGGCCATGTCGCCCGACTAGATGAACATGTTAAAATCGTGCGCAGACCGAGTCAGCCGGGGTAACACTTACCTCATAGAAGACATTGAGATCAGCGACGTGGGTAGAGTAACCGGCGTCAGCCTTTCCCTCTGTGCCATTGTATGGAAGCGCGTAGAGAGACATGTTGAAGTGTATTGCGCCGGCGCGATTGCGGTCAATAGAGGTGTTGCGATTGATTAGACCTCAAGACGTCTCAACCTTGGCCAGGACACTTGTCCTCGTGAGCGTTTAAGAGGAGGACTGGAGGTTGAAGACTAACAGGGAGGAAGGAAAATCAGAAGGAAGGGGGACAAATTCACGGTTATGAAGCCGCACCGGGTCTCAACAAGCTAAATAGCAGGAGAAAAATATGAGCCAGACCAGGGCGACATCATAAGCTGACGGACATTGTAAATGCAGTATCTCTGCGTATGGAACGTCCCCGAACAGGGTAGGGATAGACAGCCCACGGAACTGGCACAAGAGAGATGATGAAGGGGGGTTCTACGAGCAAAGAGTCGGGACGGGGAGGATGCTGATTGCCTGGTCGTCTATGCCGGGAAGACCAATAGTGCAGGGCCAAGGGGTGGAGAGGAAAGTATAAAAAGGGCGAGATGGATGCGAAGCGCAGGCTGATGGGAGCGCATGTACTAGTTCACCACATGCCTTCAAACCCATGTTCCGGTTCCTTGTCCGATGCCTCTTGGTCGTCTGGTGTGGATCGTCGGAATATGTGGGCACTGATAAGGGATTTGGACACAGGCCGGGGTGTTGATGGTGGTGTCTAGGGTCGGGGGACTCGGATGGAGGCTAATTCAAGCCATTCGATGAAGCCATGTCGCTTGGCGGGCTGTACTCTGTACGTGCAGCCAAAAACCATCCGTCGTGTCCCAAAAGTTTGAGTCGTGGACGCTTGTGAATACAGAATAGAGTGTTTTCGCCAATATGTGGCTTGTGCTTTGTTGATCCCCTCAAAGTCTGCAAAGGACATCGACTTTTCTCCAAAACCAGCCGTGGTCTCGGCGACCCGAGTACCACATCGTCTGTGTTGCCGAGTGTTTGTTTATCGGGCGGAGAGAAAAACGGCAGGTAGCCTTCGGCCTCTTGAGCCGCAGCACAGGGGACTCCCCCGAGGTCTGGTGGATGTCGACATTGGATGTAACACTGACGGCCTGGCCATGGACAGAGTTTTCGATTGCTTGATTGCCAAACGTAGGGATTGCGATACAATTCAGGAGTGTTGGGACAGGCGACTTCGAGACCCGAGACAGCCAAGCCTGCAATAAACAGGCGATCAGGTTAATTGAGATTGAGGGAAAACGCAGAGGTAGGCCGTGCCGCAGCAACGCAACGACAGAAACGCAGTGGCAAGCGTTTGCGGTGTGCTTAGAAGTACTTGCGTGATTGCCAGCTTTGCATGGCAACAGCCATGTGGGGGCGAGTTCGGGGCAGGGATGGATACCCTTCCCGTTTGGCCCCCGTATCATTAAGTTTTGAGACATGGAATCGAAGTCGCGGTAGTCTTGTAGATATTAGAGCGGCCGTTCAGTGTAGGCACGCACCTAGGACCAGCAGATATGTTGTCCGCTAGAGGTATCCTGCACATTGCCGAGTCCCAGAAGATTTCGGATCCGAAGCGTAGACGGGACTTGGTTTGAGACGAACCGCTGGATGGCGGGATGCCTGTCATTACGCCGATGAATTCCCTTGCAGGAGGTTGGTCTGCGAAGGGATGCATCCGACAACGTCCGTCAACAGGGCTGAGATGGTTTGCAGGTCTTGTAACGCGTCACTCTCATTCAAGAAGAAATTGACAATATCAATGTTGAATGCCGCACCCGGAGATTTGTGTTTTCTGTTTATGATGCTACCCGTGCTCCCCAAGAATCAGCCGACAAGTTGTACCATGAGGACCAGCTTGGCGCAGCGACGTCGACAGACACCGCTCATTGTCGGCAGGATCAGCAAGCCCGAATCCCAAACCCGTCAATGCCGCCACAAACTGTACACGGAATGGGGGCTTGGAGTCCCAGCAACCCGCCGTTGAGGTTTGCCGTCTGCTCAGCGATCGAAATGCTCGGGATGGAGACGGGGGCCCCGATGTCGCAAAGCGTTGCCGGATACCAGACTGAGTCGAGGCTGATCCTAAACTCGGGCAACGTGTAAGCGGCGCTAGAGGGCGTATCTTTGCGAAAGGTTCCGACCATCCAAACATTAAACGCATGGGGTGTAGAGAAAGTAGATAACCACCTCGTTCTCAGTCTCAGAGGGCGCGAAATCCCCCCTCCCCCCGGATGCCGGTGAGTAGAGACCGAATCGCTAATCTGAGCTTACATCGGAGGGAGCTGGATGGGGTTATGTCGGGTTCCAGGAGCGGAAAAAGGTGGGTTGCCTAGGCGAGCGTCGCCGCGGGGCTGGTTCCGTGGATGGTTTGATTGCAGCCCTTGGCCTTGATGATTCGCGCGACGCCGTTGAGAGGATTATCTTGGATGGTCATTGTTGGTCTCCTTCTCCTGCTGTGCCGCAGGCTGGAAAGTCGGGAATCCTTCAGGTCCACCAATAGATAAGACGGCAGCACCTCTAGAATCAGCAGATGATTACGGAAAAAGACCGTATGTCGTGAGCAATTGGATTTCCAAAGGACGCATCAAATCTCATCCGAGATAAGTGATTGAACACTCGATTGTCCGAAGTCGAAAGTTGCACCCAGGCAGAATGGGCGTCTAGGGCGTCCATCATTCGGGCGAAAGGGGCGCCAGATGGATGACTCCACGAGACAATTTTGCGGTTGCATTGTGAGACAGGCGCAGGTGGCTCATGTCAATATGTGAACCTCCTGATGGAGCGCGGAACAGTTGGTCCAAGATGCGAGAGCATCCTCTAATTTGTTGACCGGCAGTATGTTGGCGTTGCTGGGCGTGATGTGATGTTCAAGATGAAGATCAGTAGTGGACGAA
This sequence comes from Colletotrichum neosansevieriae, assembly GCA_036785495.1. NCBI lineage: Eukaryota > Fungi > Ascomycota > Sordariomycetes > Glomerellales > Glomerellaceae > Colletotrichum > Colletotrichum neosansevieriae. The sequence goes on along the minus strand of JAVHLV010000230.1, from coordinate 49,288 downwards.
TGGACACTTCCCCGGCAGCCAAGACCGAGTGCGACCCCGAAACCAACCTTACGTAGTAGGTTACCTCCCTAGGTACCTACCTACCTAGGTAGATATCATAGTAGTACTGTACGTACCTCAGTAAGTTACTCTCCAAAGTATCCAAAGGAGAGGAACGCTAGAGGGAAGCTGCTCCATTGCTCTCTCCTGCCCTATGAACACCACATGAAATTCCGAGGAATCAAGAAGGTGCGGTGCGCACTGCCACGAAGCCACTTGGAGCAGCTGCAGCTATTGAAAGCTGCACCTATTGGCTAAAGCTCCTTATCTCTCGGCACGGTGGATCCTGGACTTTTAGCGTCATCTTGGCATGATAAGGCCTGTGAAGGGTCCACTTAGACCTACGTGACATTCTTCGTGCATCTTTTCACCAACGATGATTCATTTCCGTTCTGTCGGATTCTCGATGGACGACGCGGGGCCTTGGGACCCTTGTGTTACGCACTCAATATCATTAGCTCACCGTCGTTCAAACGAATCCTTTTCACATATCACTAGAATTCGTTCGCTGAAATTATCATCGTCGATGCACCTGATGCACGGATACACGCTCGGCTATCCATTTGTTACCTACCAAGCATTCGTTCTGCGGTCCCAACGCACGTCTCATATCCGTCTTCCCATTTCCGCCCTGATTCGCAGCCCAGCTTGGGCCTAGACAAGCCCCATAGCGATTTCTCTGCCCATGAGATAGACGTTGAATCGATATCAACATGAGAGATACGCGGCTATTGATAACCTTACATGAGTCGCCCCCTCTAATCAGCCGTGCGTTGGCACTTCGTCATGAGCAGGGGAACTATTCTCTCCTCAGGGTCTCTTGCATCCCCCCCCCCCCCCCCCCCCCCAACATTTTACGCCACCTTTGATTTTATGCAAGCGGTATTGAGAGACTTTCGCCAGAGAATATCCAGAGGGAATATTGAGTTGTAGCTAATGGAGAGGGAAGAGCGGTTGCCATAGCCAAAACACTTATTCACATTGAATGGTCCACGTTATGTCATGTGAGGTGAAGTCAAGAGCTCTTACTCCTATACATCAGGCAGCGGCCGCACGGAGCTTTAAAGTTCTGAGATGGCACATGTTCCTGCTCTTGCCGTCCCGTCAATCTGGTCTCGTTCCACCGCCTTGCGTTCGTGCGGGCGTTCTCACCCATCCATGTCTTGGTTGGTGCTCAGAGAACGCTTTGAGCTCTACTTATATTGAGAACGCATTCTCATTACGCACGTGTTTGCGGGCGCAAAAGTGTTGACTATATATAATACTAGCACCCACCTCTCTTCTTTATCACTTAAGTGGTGACTGGCTGTGTGTTACACCAGCATCGAGAGATCATGACAACGCATTCCATCACCCAAATGTATCCAGCTATTCATCCCCTGAATACAGAGAGACATTCCATTACAGCTGGGTAGTTTCACGGTCAATATCCGACTAAATCAGCCTTCAGTCATCCTCTCATTCGTTGAGTGAGCCAGCAGAGGACACGCAACTCTTTCGAATTCGAGCGGACAACTACCTACCGATTTGGGTAAAATGTGGTTCCGATAGAATCAGGAGCATTATAATGAGGCCTCCAGGCTAGTGAGCTCTGAGCGGCGATCTCGCCAATTCTAGTGGATGTCGCTTGTCGACAATTGCCAGGCTGCTAGCCACTCCCTGGTCGGGGACTCCATGGACAACCCTTCCACGATTGCGGCCCCCTTTCTCAACTGAGAAGAAGTTGCTTCGCGGATGATGCTATTACGTACAGGTCTGTGGCGAATACAAGCCAGGACTCGTGGAGCTCTTGCATGTATTGCGGGCACCAAGCCAGCAAACACTGTAGGCATATCGCTACAGTTGAGGTAAGACTTGGGTCAAATTGAACGCAGACTCATCCAGCGTTCATTTTGTACTCGCATCAAGGTATGAATGAATGAAATAACTTCCATTGTGCTTCTGAGTAAAGACCGTTTCATTCCGAAGTGCACAGCCCACGAGCCACTTCAAGGGCGGTACCATGTCATCATACTCCCCGGCAGCTTTCGCAGACGGCGCCGGCGGATCTGCCCCACTCGATCGGCTTGGTCCGGTCTGTGTTTCGAATTCCCGAAAATCACGACATGAAAGCCCAACCAGGAGTGCTGTCGGTTTCTCAGTTCTCAGATATAATGGTTTCTGCCTTTTCCCTTCTCCGTGCGCGCATAACCACGTGGTAGTCATCATCAAAAACGGTGAAATCTGACCCGCAATGTTGTGCTGAAGGGAGTCCTGCAGCTTTTATCAGGCAATCATTCATGCAAGCCATGCTATTTTGTCTTTTAGAGCTAATAATAATGCGTATTATGGTTATATTTGTCTTCATGAAGATTAATGACATATCGGGGCACGGCATGGAGCAATACATAGTCTTACGCGATGGTGTCATCGGCTTAGTTACTGCTTAAAGCATATAAAACTGCTACTAATAGCACCCGAACAGTATGCATAATCCAGGGCTCGAATCGTGCCTTGATAAATCGCGTATCTGGACTGAACATCTCCATAGTGAAAATAGGAGTTTTGCTGAAGCTGCACGTTTTTCCCACGCTCGACTATGGCATGAAAGCAACCCAAGCCCCGCCCAGAACTGGACGAACTGGGTGAATTCATCGCTTCTAGATGACGAACTTTGCCACGATGGTGCTCTACCAAGTTTATCGATTTCTTTGGCAGGCCCTGTTTCTGAGTGCTGCTGCCACAGCAGAAACCCGCCCAAACATTATGTTCATTCTCGCGGATGACCAAGATGAAAAATTGCACAGCATAGAATATCTGCCCTTCATCAAATCCAATCTCGTTCAACGAGATACCTCTTTCAGTAGACATAAATGCACTAACGCTCTGTGCTGTCCATCAAGAGTATCCTTGTGGACTGGAAAAGCCACTCATATTCACAACGTTACGGACGTCGTAACACCGTATGGTAAGCTTTAATAGGGTGAAATAGACCCCAGAACCATGCAAAACGCTCATAAGCACCTCACGAGGGCATCCCAAGTTCATATCTCAACGAGTTAATAACAACTGGCTGCCTGTTTCGCCCAAAAATGCTGGGTACAATGACCACTGTGTTGGGAAACTTCTAACTTCCACACTCTTGCAAACTACTTTTTCCCTTTCCCAGCAGGATTCCAAGAAACTATGAGTTTCTCTTAAAGGCTGGGAGCCGTTGGCCGATAGGCTTCGTTAGGAATTTCTGCTCGATCCCTTCCAGTACTCCTATTGGAACCCTGACTTTCAACGAAATTGGGGCTTGCCTGGAACGTACGAGGGTCAATACTCCACAGATTTGGTGGCGCAGAAAAGTCTCGACTTTCTCGATGATACTGTTAAAGAAGATGCCCTATTATTTCTCTCAATTATCCCAATCGCCCCTTACGTTAGTGTCAACGTTACTATCGTGGTTCTCTACTCGCTCTTTAATGGACCCACCGGACCACGCGTCAGGCACAAAGAGCTATTCAAAGATGCAAAAGTTCTCAGAATACATAATTTCAACCCAGACACGGGAGTTTCGAGCGACATTATCCAGCTAGGTCATGGCTAACGTTTACCGCCCTCTGGTGCCAGTTGGGTCTTTCAGTCGCCATAGCTAAGTTAGTCAGAGATCGAGAGAAACAACAAATTCAATCGCGATCGGCTACGATTCCTACAGTCCTTCGACGAGGTGGTCGACCACGTCGTAAACCGCCTAGAAGAGCATGAAATGTTCTACATTCGAGACAACGGTTTTCATATTAGCCAGCATCGACTATAGCCGGGGAAAAGTGCGGATATGAAGAGGACATCAACTTGCCGTTGATTGTTCGCGGTCCAGGAATTGCAAAAGGGGCAACAAACGGTGCGCCGACTTCACATCTTGATCTGGCCCCTATATTTCTGAACATCATCGGGATTCCATTGGGCAAACGATTTCGACGAATCGCCTATTCTGTTGACAGTAAATAAGTCAGCTTCAGCATCGAGTGAGCATGTACATGTAGAGTTCTGGGGCGAAAATGACCCAAATGAATGGGAAACGTATGCCAGTGAGTCAGGTCGACATCCCCTAAATTGGGTTCGAGTCCAAAGACGATGTTGGTTTCAAAAACACAAAAGTTTTCGACTCATTGGTGATGGTTACAATCTTTACTGTGCAGTCTGGTGTACGAACGAGCACGAGCTGTATGATATGAGTGTAGGTCTTTGGCAAATAGATGATGAATCTTCGCTATTCGTCCTGAAAACTTTCCAGGGAGACGTTTGTCGTCGGCCGTGGTGAGCGCTGAAGCCAAACGGAAGCGTCAACGGTCTTGTCGACGCTCTGAAAGCTGATCACGGTACCCTCTTAGACTCTAAAATCCCGAGAGTATTCATTTTCCGCGTGCTTCGGTGGGCATGTGTTGATTGCGGAAGGATTACAATGCAGAGGTGTCTGATTAAAACATCAATTCAACAAAGTTTTTGCAATTTACCATAAACAATGACACCCACCACCGAACTTTCTGGCCGTTGATCTGTTATGCTTCAAATCAAGTGTCGTTTCATCAAAACCTTCTGTTGTGTGTAGTTTTGAACCCCTGGTCAACCCGAATCTCTTCTGAGCCGACAGGCAACGCCTGATTTCCTCTTTCCGTCTAAATGGTACCTTGTTCAATGCCGCTAGGGTTGCTCTTCTTTCCGCCCATGCGTCATCGCCTGACTCGCTCTGTCTCAATCGCTTATATATATTTTGCCGGCCTTTAGGATAGTTGTGTAAGCCACGAAGCGTCTCAGACCGTGGAGGAGGCCTAATCGATTCCGGCATCACTGGAGGCCCGGGCTCTCATCCTGACAACACCGTTCATCCTGCCTAGAGAGACGTTGCTATACTTCTAATCCCTTGGTTGACTTGGGATGCAAACAAATTGCAAGAACGCATTGTGGAGTTGGGCAGGGAATTGACGGATGTCTGGATGAAGGCGTGGCGTGACGCAGCGCCTAACTCAGGAGCACATGCCAGTGAGGGCGATGCTACGGAACAAAATTCCCAGCAATCCTTGTACGGCAACAAGTATGAACAACTCTATGGAATGAAAAAAAGAAGTACGATTCTTGGGGTCTGTTCTATGCTCAGATTGGTGTTGGTTGCGAAGACTAGTATGACCGACCAGATTGACCACCTTCCAACCCAGAACGGCCGCTTGTGTCGCGTTTAGAAACGCCAAACAGTTGTCTATAGCGAAGATGGGTGGCGATAGTCAAGCTCGTTTATTACTATTTGTGCGAATAGAGTCTAGAGCTTGGACTGGTATTCACTGATCCTTATTATTGGCAAGTGCATTCCATGCCTTTCCGTCAGCGGCATCACGACGATTGGATGGTGGCTGCAGAAACCAGGTGCTGAATTATAACTGTTTTTTTGTGTGAAAACGAAAATTCCCGAGGCTGCTGTGTTGACGAGCGATGAGTTCACTTCATCCGTCCCCTGAGTCATGAACAACCTCCAAAGCACAATCGCCGGTGGGGGTCGAGATGGAAATACCGTCTCCTGATTGCGATGAACATTTCGAAGATTCATTTGGTCCACTCGTCAGAAAATAATCGAAGCTTGTGTAAGTGTATGGATGAGAACGATCGCCATGGCTATGCTGGTTACTGGTACGAATTTCTTTCTCCCCTTGATTGGTCCACAACTGGTTGCGGAGCAGGCGGCAATCTGATGGCCAGTGTGACTGCTACTGCTGGTAGTCTGTTGTGCTTTACAGAGGTGCCATTCAGGCCGGGTGTTCGTGTAGCTATCGCGTTGGATGTCTACCGGCTGCGCCACGGCATTTTTGTCTTCCTGTACACAATTTGCCAAGTAGAACGTGTGAGAAGTTGGCAGTCGCAACAAAGCCTAATCAATTTTGCGACATCAATTTCGTATCCTTTTTGCCAGTACAGGGAGAGACTGAGGTCTATGGCATAGGCGGCGAATTGTTGAAACTCCTCAAGGCGCAATGATTTGACGCCGCGGCGGTTCATTGCTTCTGCTTGTCATGTTGTGCATTTGGGAAGGGCAGACGATGACCCTCGTGTCAATTTTTCAAGAGAATAGTGCAGAGGGACACAAGCCTTCACGATAAGAATTGGGAGAAGTTAACTTGCTGAGTTGCGCTCCTCACAACTTTGTCCCCTGCACACCTCAACTCATATATCTGACCAATTTCTCGAAGCAAGCAATGCTGGGCAATCGTTATCGCATCCGCCAAGGCTGATCTAAGCTTAACCCGGGATGAACGCATTGGACAGGAAGGTGGTGGAAAGCGAGCCAGGATCTTTTGGGCGCCTGAAATGAGGTAGATATTCTAAGAGCCTCGTGGCTAGAAAATCCGACTTTTCAACTTACATCGCCCAATGAAGTGCAATCGACTCGATACATGTTGAGCTTGTGCAGTTGAACTCGATTCAGACTACTCGAAACGCAGTCAACACCCATCGTCGGTCCATCAACTGTTGCACAATCCAGATGCCAGCAAACAGCAGTAAAGCAGCTCCACGGCCGGCACTGACAAACGAGAACAACACGGGGCGCTGCTGGGCCGCTAATTTCGGGGAAACATTGACCTGCCACATCAGGACAGCCCGCTTCCCCGCATGAGACGGGGCTCCCGCGGGTGAGGGGGACCGACGGGACGCGTGTGACTCGGAACTCCTGGCTTGGTGCGCGTCTCTCCTTGTAAAAGCGTGCTTGGCATCGCCAGAATCTCAGGCCATTGGCGAGTCGATGGCTGAGCAATCTGGTGGCACCACCTGTACTTTTGACAAAAGGCCCAGATAAGTGGCTCCCCGGTCGAAGATGAGTACGAGTAATCATTCGCGGCTTATTAGCTGTCTGATTGAGTATGCGTCCAGGTGCGGGTATGGGAAAACTTCCCATTGCATCATGAAAAGCCCGAGGGATCGAGTACTGAAGAAAACAAGCAGCTTTACCCCGTCTCATGCTCCCCTCGCAATCGAAGACTGCAACCAACCGCCTGCCGTGTCCATCGACGGACACGATGGACGCTGAGGAGGCTCTAGCCGCATGGCAGGCCAGGACAGGCCTGGGCCGATGAGCTCGGCGATCAACATCATCATGCAGCTGCATACGCCTAGAGTATGATCCGGGCGGAGCAGCGCAAATGAGAAGGTCTTGGCGGGCGACATATATAAGACGCATCGACAGTTATCAGTATTGTTGCGATTAATCCATTTCGCTCAGGTTCCCGTCAAGTCATTCGTAACCGCATCGACCGCTCGCCCTCCGTTGCGAAAATGAAGACCACTGCTTGTGCCCTCCTCTCTCTTGTCCTCTTGGGAGAGGCCTGTCTACTTCCTCATGAGGCAGCCGGCCGCAAGGTGACCCGTCGTCAGACTGGTAATAGCAACACCGGCGTAGCGATCGGTACCGGCGATCGGTTCGACGGCGGCAGGAAGGTTCCTCGCGGCTTGGGGTCCCAGCCCAACAGCACCGAGGTGCAAACGCTGCTGAACGTCAACGAGATCAAGAGCGCCGTTAGCGGTCTTGTCAACGAGTACGACCTCGAGTACTTCGAGTCACCGTACAAGACGTATCAGAACGCCTCCATATTTGGCGCGAAGGTCGGCGGCAGTGGCAACTGCACCGATGCTTATCGCGTGTACTTCAATGCCGCGATTCACGCCCGTGAGCGCGGTGCTTCGGATAACATCATTTACTTCATCTCGGATCTGTTGTACGCCAACAAACATGGCCAGGGACTGACTTACGGAGGCCGAACATACACCAACTGCGATGTTCAACGCGCACTCGGCACTGGCATCGTATTCACGCCGTTGAGCAACCCAGATGGTGTTGCCTACGACCAGGCTACCGGCAGCTGCTGGCGCAAGAACCGCAACCCGGCGGCATCCGGAGGTGATCCGGAGGCAGTTGGCATCGATCTCAACCGCAATTTCGACTTTTTGTTCGACTTCCTCGAGGACTTCGCCCCGACCGTCGGGCCGAACGTCGCATCAGAGAATCCGGCCGACGAGACATACCACGGCTCTGCCCCCTTCTCGGAGCCCGAGACACAGAGTATCAAGTGGGTGATGGACGAGCACAAGCAGCTGCAGTGGTTCGTGGACATACATTCGTACACCGGCACGGTGTTGTATAACTGGGGCAGCGACGAGAACCAGCTGAGGAAGCCGTACATGAACTTCATGAACGAGTCCTATGATGCCGTGAGGGGTCTAATGCCGGACGTTCCCAAGGAGGGCGGCTTGTACGGCGAGTACCTGCCCACCAAGGACTGGTCGGACAAGGTGTACGCGGCGATGAGAATGGGTAATGCCATGGATGCGGCTGTCGGGAGACACCACGAGGTGCAGCAGAGCGCGTACCTGTATCCAACGTCGGGCGCCAGCGACGATTACGCCTTTTCGCGTCACTTCACGGACCCCTCGCTGAGCAAGATCCACGGATTCACGGTCGAGTTTGGGTTTGGCAACGACGAGGTCGACTGTCCGTTCTACCCGACGGCTGAGCAGTATCGCGCCAACTTGCTTGAGACGAACGCGGGCTTCATGGAGTATTTGCTTGCGGCATCCGAGATCGGCGTGGGCGAGCCGGCTACCTGTGCTTGAGTTTACGTCTTTTGTAATTAATAATGGAAATCCGAAATAAATAGCCGATCTCGTGACCCGAAGACCCGTAAACTGATGAAGAAAGATGACTCCAACGAACTCAGCTTCTTGACGGAGATTCTCGCTATTCTCCTTCTCTCGTAAATGTTGAGCCTGTTGCCACGCCCGTTCGCTCTTGTTCTTCACCTATTCACTTCAACCTTCCGTCATCTCCAATAACGGCACTAAACTGTTTTCAATTGAGGCTGTTCCGTGATTCGTTGGTGCTTCACTTCCGGTCCGGGGCCGGGGGTCTACCTCGACCCCGCATCATCGGAAAAAAACTCGCGCAATTCTGGGTACTCAGGACTGTTAGTTGGCCACCAGTTTCAACACCGGCTGTGTGTTCTAGTGGTCATGATTTCTCGTTCACACTCTGTGAGCTTGATCCGAGAAGGTCGCAGGTTCGAGCCCTGCCACGGTCATAGCCAATTTCTTTTTCGCACTTCTGGTTGTCAGCATCATAGCATTATCGATCTTGGTTCTCAGACAGATTTGTTCTGCTTACTGTAATCACGATCCAAAGATCTCACGGGGCTTGCAGTCTCTAAGACTCGCATTACTTTTTTCTTGTGTGAACACCGCAAACGCAATTGTTAAATCAAACGGCATTCTTCTGCGCAAAATACGGGACGCGGAGGATTCCTGACAATAACACAGCCCTTCCAGGTTCTGGTCTTTAGCAAAACGACCGGAAAACCGCCACGACTGTATCCCCACAGCCGTCTGCGCCGTGCGCTCTCTTGGCACTCGTACGGGGCTCTTCGAGACGGACACGTCGGAAGATGCCGCCTCGACAATCTCCTCCGACTCTCTCTCCCGCTATAAGATCGTCGTGTTCCTCCACAACACCGGCACCAACTTCCTCAACGATGACCAGATCAATGCCTCAAGCACTATGTCGGAGCTGGGGGCGGCTTCGTGGGTGTGCATGCGGCGGCTTCCGGGATGAAGGGCAATGAATGGTACGGCAAGCTCGTCGGCGCACATTTCGACTTCCACCCACCTCCCGAGGAGGGGACCGTCGTTGTCGAAGATCCGGAGTATTTCATCATGTCTGCGGAGGGGAAACGGAGATTTGAGATGACAAAGTACAGGGACGAGTGGTACAACTTCAACCCGCACCCCAGACGGGAACGAGAACCTCCACATCCTGGCCCGGGGCGACCCGTCGAGTTTCTCTGGGGGCGCGATGGGTGAGGATCACCCGCTTATGTGGTGCCAGGAATTCGAGGGCGGGCGGTCGTTTTACACGGCCCTTGGGCACTTTGAAGAGGCTTACGAGGATGAGTGGTACACGGCAGATTCTCAGAGCCATTTTGTAGACGGCTCGCGTTGGAGACGAGAAGTAATGGTGATATCGGGTGTTGGGATTCATAGAAACAACGAAATGGGTATCATATCCAAAATCAAGATGGCGACTCCGTGGTGTCTGACTAGCCCGCCATCGCCATCCCGTCTTCGGGCCCTCCGCTGAAGCGGACCTCGATCCTGGACTCGAGAGATTCTGACCAGATGTCATGTTCGAAGCCGGGCAGATGAAGCAGCACGCCCAGCTCCTGACTCGTATACCAACTCGCCCGGTCCAGGTTGCCAGAGCCAAGGAGGAGGAATTCCTTGTCGACGAGAGTCATCTTCAGGTGCGAAACGACTGGTTCTTCTGGGTCGCGGGCTGCTGTGGCCTGCAGGTTCGGGCGATAGTAGAAGACGTCAAGTCGACCGGGGCGATGAGGCTGGGACTCGGCTTCTGCTGCGCGTTTGCGGTCGAATTCAGTACAAATATGTCTATATTGCTTAATTAAGGATTGGAGTGTCCATTCTGTCGTCGTGAAGGCGGTGACGAGTTGCTCGATTAACATCATGTTCTTACTCGTCCTGATGCGGACGTTGACACCACGGCGAATGGCGTCGAGCAGGGCTTCAACGACAGTCCTGCAGGTCAAATTTGGCGTCACTATATCGATGTCCGCACGGGCGTTGGCAAACAACGAAAGCAGAGCGGCGTTCAATGGTGTCGTGGGGGCTGTGGTACGTCGCCATAAGGGAACGTAGCGGAACCCGGGATACCGGTGATGAGATGAAGGGAGAATGAGAGTCGGACATGCCGGTAGACTTTCGAGCGTCAGCCGCCGGTACGCGGCGTGCTCATCCGATGAGGGTCTAGGAATAGTTCGGCCAGCGTTTCCGTCGACATCCTGGTCAGCTTCGTCGAAGGTGGTGTAATCTGGAAGGTCCCTGGCGCCGTTCGGCTCCCACACGCAGCTATAAAACCTCACCAACTGACCGACGGCCGGCCCGTCAAACTCGATGCATCCCTCGAACCAGGTTTCCCAGCTCACGTTGCAGCTTGGCATCCAGGCGCGCCTACGGTCGACTATGACAAACTTCGGGTGCATGACGCTGAAGGGCAGGAAGAATAGGCTCTTGACTGAGAGGTTGATGCGGGCCGCTCGGAGGGTGGTGTCCGGGGGCAGGCCGAGCTTGGGCCACGCGGCATTCGAATACTCGTAGCCATCCCTGGACCACGGGTGGAAGATCTTTTGGAAGAAGCTGCGGGATGAGAAGCAGATGCGAACGCGTAATGGGGCGATTGAAGAGGCTTCGCCGCCAGCCGCGCTAATGGCTTCCTGACGGCGGGCGGCAAGGGTTTCGAGGGCCTCGCGGAGGGCGTCGAGCGTGGCGGACGGCGCCCAGAAGCAGGTTACCAGGATGACCTCGTGCTGCGCGGTCACGATGGCCGGGAGGATGGTGGTCCTGTAGATGGAGGCGCCGTTACCGACAGTGAGCGACTTGGGATTGCATGTCGTCACTAGAGATTCTGGGTCGCAGAGATGGTAGTTTGGGAAGTCGTTCAGCTGTTCTCCTCGGTGAGACTTGAGCGCGTTCGCCCAGTGGTCGAGAAAGGACGACGGGAAGGCGGGTGATGTCATTTCGGAGATGTTGATTGCGATGGTAGATGTCGATGTTGGGGATCAGGGGTTTGTTTCTCTGAGCTTACAGTTCCATTCGGTGGACGGAATGGCTCTGATTCGACTGCGAGGGTGGTATGTCGTCATGCGGGTGTGTCGAGTATGCCCGACAGCGCCGAGTCATCAGAGAGCGGGCGGCTGTCTGGGCTTCAGTTCAGTCGTACTAGACGGTTTCGTTGGGTTAGATGAGGTCTGCGGTGATACGCGGTTAGAACATCGCATGGGCCTCTGAATAGGAGGTGTTTATGCTGCTTCTAAACAGCAGCAGAGGCATAGGCGTGAGATTATTACCGAAAGGCCGGCTTGATCCCAGTAGCGTGGGCCAAATCTGGCCAGGCAGTGACTCGTGAGGCGCAGTCGGCGGGAAGCTTCAGCGATGCAGAGCCTCCGTGCGATGAGTGAGAGCACACGGGAGTCTTTGAAGCAAGGGCCCCTTTCGTGACTACTTCAGTACTTCTACTTACGCGACTTTTGTAATCACAGGACCGGGGAGCTCTCTACGCAGTAAGTTCCTTGCGCCCTGTGATGGTGGTGGGCAATTGAGGCAGGCCATTCCGACGAATGGAAGATTGAAAGGGAAAGTTTAGCTGAGAGCTTCAGAATCCAATCTTCTCAACAAACTCTCGTTGTTTAAGGTGCTAGTACTTGGTTCGTGCTCCACCTCGACACCTTCTTTGTTCGATGTAAGATGACTTAGTTGCTGACTGATCGGTGTTTGACCGCGCACAGGTTTGAAGCAGAATAGGTCATGCCCGGGCCGTTAACCGGTGCATAACATCAGTCGACTGCTAAGCTTCGGCGCATAGGGATGTTTCCTAGTTATTCATGGAAACTGCCGCATAAGAAACATCTGGCAGATGAATAACAGTGTGACATGGCGATAGAACTTGAAACTAGAGCAAGTGGTGACGACGTCCGCGCTAGACGAGATGAGAGGCCCTTTGTGGCAGTCAGTTTGCGGACTACAGTCTACAGAACACAGCTACTGCCAGTCTGCCACCGATGCGCCTGTGACGTCCTCCAGGCATGGCGTTCCAGTTGAAATGAGGAAGCGCCGCTAGCTCCAGTTGGCCGTAACAGACTGACAGCGTAAAGCGGTGCGCGGTTAGGCACTACCAAGCAATCGACGGGAGGGTTGCTAGCGCAGACTGAGTTCGGAGACGGGCTCCCGGATTTCGACAGCTGTCCAGCGTGTGTCAAGTGATCTAGGGCGAAAACAAAGTTTGGACTTCCGGGGCGACGGTTTGAGAAGTATTAGAGACGGCGTGACGGTTGGCCTAGGCCACTTCAAAGTGAGTGGTGAGTTCTGAGTAAGTGAGTGTGGGTAGGTGAGTCTTCAGGTGCCGTGAAGTGAGGCGAGGCGAGACAGACGACCGAGACCGGCTTCAATGCAGCGAGAGGCACGCCAAGACGACTGAGGAACGGGCAGCTTGTCCAGCTGTCAATTCGGAAACTGCTGCATTTTCAAGCGTCATTGCATTTGCTGCAGTTGATGTATCTAAATCATCCAGTCCATTAGGCAGTGGAGACGATTGGCCGATGATGCGACTCGTGGCGTTGCCAGGTGGCCGACAGATGATCGACAGATGGCCGACAGAGGTCGAGACTGGGCAGCCAACCAATTGAACGAGTGAGCAGATTTCGATGGGAAATGATGGAAGACGCACCGCCCCGCCACATCTCCCGAATGACGGTGGACGGCTCATGAGCCCATCTGTCGCAGTCATCGCATCTTCCCCAGAGGCAAGACGAGGCGAGTGGGCTCACAATAAGCTTCAACCTCCCGAGAAAGACGCAATGCAAGCCGGTAGTTTAGAGGACAGGGAGCATCCGATACGAGAGCTTCCTGGCTTAGCCTCAAGGGGTTTTGGCCATTGTGGCTTTTGGAGCTCGCGGTTGTCTCCGGTCTTCGTGTCTCATGATTTGAAGTCGCTTACCCACACGGTACACCTGAAGCTGGCTTGGCGGTAAAGATAGCGTGTTTGCGATGGTGCTGGAATACACAAGGCCGGGAAGCCAATGGAAACGGCCTTGGTTCCGTGTTGAAGTTCTGAAGGCTCTTTGCTGACAGGCAGTGGACATTGGTTTCGGTGACAGGGAGAATGGAGGACAGCAAAGGCCCCACCCGATCCCCAACGAGTCGTCTCGATTTACTAGTATACAATAGCACATCCTCTTTGCTCCGTGTGGTGTGGGTGGTGGGTGGTTGGGTGTGAGTGATGAGTGGACAAGATCGGTCGTGTTCCTGGATCCCAGTTGCGCAGCATGGCAGACGGTGTGTTGATCCACGATCTGGACAATTCGACTGGCCACCAATGGCCATGTTTTCCGCCTCTGGTGTGCGGGAGGGTTGGGGATATTCTTGTATTGGGGCTTAGCCGCTAAGACAGTCTAAGACTCAAAGACTCGTTCGGTTCCACTGGTGGCGGCCAGACCAGCGTCCACGTCGACCTCCCCGTCCCCGTCCCCGCGACATGGCGCTGGCAAAAAGACTTGTAATTACCCAAGTGGGTGGCAAAAGGCACTAGAAGAAAAAGACTTGTGACTGCACATCAACCACCGGATGGAAATCGTTGTGACGGCAAGTGTGAGTGACTGCCAAAAACGCCAGTCGGCCCAGTCCATCGCGGGAAGCGGGTATGCTCTGGGGACTGGAGAAAGATGGAGCGGGCAAGAAACAAATGGCCGCGGATAGGCAGAGTTCGATTGGTTGTTGAAATCCTGCCATCCATTTCGAGGTTGGATAGAGGCTGGATCTTGGATGAGGGCGATAATGTTGTACCCAGGGATGTGCTTTCAATTGCTCGAAGCAGATAGGACAGAATAGGATTATCCTATTGGTGGCTTGCTGGCGCGTGTGTTCGGCCAGACCTGCCGACGAGGAATTAAAGGATGGCGTCGAATGAAGCGCGGGTTTTGGCGGTTAGCTACCTTATTCACGCCAGCCCAACGGTCTTTTCGTCTGGGGTGTTGGAGCCTGGGAATACCTGCTTCATAAGCGAGTACACTAAGTACATTTTCAAGAATACTTCAATACCGTAGGTAAGTTGGGCAGTGCAAGTTGCAGAAAAAACAGAGACTCGCCCCATCTGACCCCGTCTCATCATCATCTTCTAATGGCCCTCCACATCGCTTCGTCAGGTAACTCTCCATCTTTGCGTCGGTACGGATACGGGTGAGCTCCCCTGTCTCGTCTCGTGGCTCCCTTCATATCACCAGCTGCCCCTTGGTTCGTGGTTCGTCGGCTAAATCTCTGCTCTACATAGTACACCCCAAAATACCGAATGGAATCCTGTTTTCTCGGCTTCGTGCACATAGGATGCAGCTGCCAACCACTGACAATTACCTTATTCCACCAGGCAGCTGCAGGCGAAAAGAGTGACAGACAGTCTGCATGGCGAGCATGGCAATGGCAAGCAGCAGCAGTGTGAGAGCGACAATCGGTGGGCTGGACCCTTTTTTCCTGGCGATGCTGCTCCGAGCCTCGTACCGTTGAAGAAATGGTACCTTCCGAGCCGCGGAGATTTGTGCGACGCCAGTAGTAGCTCCCCTTTCCTGGGTACCCGGCCTGACTGCTCCGTACCCCGCCTCCAATCTCTTTCCCATTCTCGAAGACGGATTGGAAGACTGTGATCCCGGTGGGTATCTCTCCTGCCCCTGTGGGTTCCATTAGGTAGTTGGGTCCCTTGGTCCTCTTTCCATATGCATGTTTTCTGCTTGCGCCGATGCTCCTCAGCGGCTCAGCAGCTGCAGCAGGTGCTTCCCCATTTGGGGAATCACTTGGGGAATCTTAGCTGTTGGTCCTGCTGGAATGCGATACTTAGGGAACACGTCCTTTGAAGCTATCTCACCAGGACAGTATAGAATCGTTAGGTTCATGAGAGTTTCACGATTTAAATTGATTGAGACTAGGTAAGGTATAGAGGCACTGGAGACACTTACTGAGGAAAAACGCTCTGTCTCGTGCTCCTTGCTAGCCGGCAAGTTGCCCTTTCCTCCCCTCTGTCTCCTGTTTTTTGGTACGTGCCCAGAAACTGACACCTCGATAAACCCCACCCGGTACGTATCCCTCTGTGTTACCTTCAGGTAGGTACCTTACCTAGCTCATGCCTTACCTTAGCTTGGTCCCAAAACCCACCTCCCGCAACAGAACAGCACCACAATCCACCAAGCATTGGAAGGTGCTGCAGATGGATGCACCTGCTCTCATGTATTATCTGTTAGCGCGAGATATTCAATAGCACTCGGATTCTTACTAGCAGCACCTGCACCTTTAACTGCACCTCAGCTATGCATACACCACACCTCCGACATTTCCCAATTCATCAACCGTCCGTACGTCCCTTCCCAACCCTTGCTCTCAACTTTCACCCTGCTGTTGCTGTTGCTGCTGTCTCCTCTGGAAGGTGCACCTTGCCAACTTGTCCACGTTCCCCTCGCTCGCTCTTTCCCCATTTTTAAACCATCTGCCATCCCTCCCACCCCCTTCTATTTCTACGGCCCTTCCTTTACCTGTCCTTGCTCTGGACCTCGTCTGCTTTTCCTCTATCCTCGTCCAGCCCCGTACGTCGCACGCCTGCGTACATCCTCTTCATACTCTTCCACCCGCCCTGGCCCATGCACTGTCGACCATTGCCTGCCTGCCTCTGTGTGATAATCACCAAATCGCCACTGTATCCTCTCTTTTCCTCCTCTACTCGGCCATAACCACTTCGACCTTCTTCTCTTCACTCACCAACCACTCTCACTTACGACCACGTATACCCAACCGGCCGGCTTCCGCCTCCCATCGTTCGTCTTCGTCTTCATCTTCGAAGAAGAATCCGTTGAATGCTGGCATTGACCTGATCTCGAACCCGACACCACACCCATCACCCTCAAGTACCAATATCCTAATCAACCGACCTACCTTCGTTCGCCCCCATAGTCGAGAACAATACCGCAACCATGAACTTCACCAAGAAATTCGACCGCGCCTTCCAATGGGCCGGCGAGAAGATGGGCTCAGAGTCCAAGACCGGCCACTCGGACGAGTTCAAAATGCTGGAGCAGGAAATGGCCCTCCGATACGATGGTGCGACCTCGCCCGCGCCGCCTTGAGAAGCCCTCGTTCTCATGGCGACCCTGTATCGCTACGATTTTGCTGACAATGTGGTCAATGCAGGTATGGAAAGATTGCAAAAGTCTACCAATACGTACGTCAAGTGGATCGCCCGTCGCGGCGAAGGTTTCGAGGACAAGGAGAAGGGCCTCCCCATCGCCTTCGTTGGACGCATGATGATTTCTCACGGAGAAGAGTTCGAGTCCGACTCGGAATTTGGTGCTTGTCTACTTGGTATGTAAATCTTCCAGGACCGTGGCCAACACCATTAACCCCGGAATCAACAGCACTCGGCCGAACCAACGAGCGATTGGCCGGCATTCAGGAAGGCTACGCGTCGGAAATCACGAACAACTGGCTAGAGTCCGTTGAGAGATCTCTGGCTATGATGAAAGAATACCAGGTACGTACCCGCGTCATTGCTCGGCCAATCGTGGTTTCAGCCCGTCCCATCTGACACACTCCCCCGCAGGCCGCACGGAAGAAGCTTGAGTCGCGTCGATTGGCCTATGACGCAGCCATCAGCAAAATGCAAAAAGCGAAGCGCGAGGATTTCCGCCTCGAGGAAGAGCTCCGTACCGCACGCGCCAAGTTTGAGGAGGCTGGCGAGGATGTGATGCGTCGTATGCAGGATATCAAGGACGCCGAGGCCGACAATGTCCGTGACCTGACCGGTCTGCTCGATGCCGAACTCGACTACCATGAGCGCTGCGCCGACGAGCTCCGCCGCCTCCGCCAGGGCTGGGCCGGCAACAATGCTCCTGGCTCCCCGTCCGATCGCCGTCTCGGCAATGGCCGTGGTAGATCCAACACCTCACGCTCCTTCAACGACTACTCAACCCGCAACCAGCACGTTGAGGAGGAGCCCGAGCCGATGCCCGTCCGCATGCCCATTCGCTCGAACCGCACCGAAACTAGCAACGGCGCCAGGCTTGGTTCCTCAGCAGAACCCCCGAGGCCGTCTATCGGTAGGTCCCAGACGTTTCAGGGGCCGGCTGCCGCCGAGCGACGATCGACGGCCACTCCTCCGGTGCCGAGTCTGCCCAACGTGGGCTCTTTGCGGGGGAATTTGAGACCTACAGGCAAGTCTCTTGGTAGAGACGATGTTTTTGCCGACCGGGATGATGACCATACGACAGCCAGCGGAAGCGGCAGTCCGGAATGGGGCGATCGCAGCGCCAGCCCCGCGACGAGCATGGGAAGTCTGACTAAAAGCACGAGTAACCTGCAGTCCAAGAAAGCACCACCACCTCCTCCCCCAAGCCGCGCCAAGAAGCCTGCACCCCCGGTTCCTGCCAAGAGAGAAGTTGGATATTAGATGTACAGGCACTCGACCCTCTCTGTCTCCCGGAATCTCGCGGCCGCTCCACGGTCGTAGTGTGTGCTATACTCGTCGTTTTCCACTTCGTTGCATAAATAGACTGTTCATTCCGTTGTCGGGACAGGGAACCCGACGGGAGCATGGCGTTGGGGCGCATATCATGTTTGGGCTGGATCCGCATTTGTTGCTTCACTCGTCGCGTAGCTCTTACTGGGAAGGTAGTGATTAGACGGATAGCTAGGCTCGGATCAACACGGATACTACAGTATAAACTAGTTGAAAAGTAAACATTATTGCCAGCTGACGCGGCCCTAGTCATATGGGCTAGTGCGAAGTGTAAGGCAGACGGTTACTGTGCTAGAACCAGTATTTAACGTTCTTAAATATTCGTTAACGTTCTTCAATGTTCGCAATTTTGTCTGGTTGCAGCGTGAATTAGTTCGCGCCGCTACGGCCAACGAGCTGACAAGCCAGCATGTCAATTTTTGAAGCTTGACAGATGGTGGAAATAATTCCCAATAGATGCTTGACGTTTAGCCTCACCATCTCGTTGAGCTCTGGATCGACTAACTGGAGCTCCCAACAAGTTCAGCTGAGCCTTTCCAGGAGGTATCGGTATTCAAGCCACAGCACCGACCCCGCTATGTGGATAAGTCACGTGGCATATGTGGCTCTAGCTAACCAAGCACTGACGCAGACGGCAGTAGCCTCTCTGCACGTCTTTGTGATCTTCTCACGACTTCGACATACCGCACCTCGCAATCGCACCTGCGCCCACAGTCATTGTTAGAAGAATTGACCAGCGAGACAGCGAAGTTCTTGCGTCCGTCAATCGAACGGCTCTTTGCTCTTCTTCCTCGTGGTTTGCTGGACTATCGGTGCCTGCGCCAGTCACTTGACCCCCAGCGACGGAACCGCCAACATGGCGACCGAAGATGCGCGATACCGCCTCTCGACACAGTACCGACTGTGGTCCTTCTCACCGACGAAGCTCGCTGAATTACGGGAGACGACCAACTCGCTTGCCAAGACGAACATCACCGGTCGTTTGCTCGAACTGAGAGGTGGCAACCAAGATGAGCCTCTGCCTGAATTTTTGACGGCCGCCGAGGAGACTCAGCTGCTAAAGTTCTTCACCGTCGAGCTCATCCGCGCCGCTATATTTTGTGGTCTGCCCACTGAGGTCAGAGCCACTGCCACCGTCTTTCTGCGCAGATTCTTTATCACAAATTCGGTCATGACCTACCCGCCCACGGAGCTGCTCAAGACGTGCTTGTTTTTTGGAAGCAAGGCAGAAGGACTGTACACGCGACTAGCCAAGTAGGTGCACCTATTCGATCCGCATGAGCTAAAGGAGCTGATGATCATTTTGCGCAGGTTCGCCGATAAATTTCCTAACACGACCGAGGAGGAGATTTTGGCTGGAGAATTTCTGTTGTGTCAAGGAGTACGCTTTGCTTTCGATGTGAGGCATCCGTTTCGAGCCTTGGAGGGGGCCATTTTGGAGCTGCGTCGCCATGCTGATTTGGAGGTACGTTTTGCAGAAGCTATTGAGTCGCAGAGTTGCTGACCAGTCAAGAAACCCCGGATCGACACTGCTCACATCAAAGCCCGAGAGATCCTCAAATTCAGCTCGATCGTTACCGATGCCTACTTCCACTACACCCCCAGTCAGATCATGCTGGCCGCTCTGTCGCTCGCTGATCGAGGTCTGGCCGAGAGGCTGGTACAAGGTGCCTTTGCTCACGCTGATAATGGCGAAAGTGCACTGGAGATAGACGCGATGCCGCGATCCGATCTCCGGCATAAGGTGATGGGAACGATAGAGTCATGTCGGGAGCTTCTGGCGACAGAACCGCCGGAGAGATTGGAGGAATATTGGGGAACAGTAAGCGGACCACGAACTTCATGACGAGAACCTGCAGTCATGGCGTCAAATTTAAGAATGCCGAGGCTAACATGGGACACAGCCTGAAAGCACAAAATTGATACGACCGCTTCTCAGAAAGTTGAAGAAGTGCAGAGATCCTGATCGCGCTGATCTCGTGGCCCTGCAAAAGGCTCGGCGGGAGATGGCGGCACAGAAGGAACCACGCCGGTCGAAAGCCGAAGGGGACGGCGTCGCACTCGGCGGGGATGGCGGAGCAGCCAGCGGGAATGATGCGCGGGAAGCCAAGCGCAGGAAGGTTGAAGGCGACGACGTCTTTGGGCCAGCATTGGGTTAGGAAGATGATCCGATTCCCGTGTCGCCGAGTCGGCACTTCTCGCTGCCCTTGAACGAATGCACATGGCGCGCCAGTGCACTGCCGCCACGACCAGCAGTGCTTGCTTCATGGACGCACGTTTTGCTGTAATTCATATATACGAAGATACCCCAGCAGCTTTTTTCTGCATTGCTTATCTTGCTTCAGATGGTAAATCGCGCATACGAGGCGATACACTTGGATTAAACGTCGTCCTATGACTTAAACCGTGTCGACGGGCTATGGGTCTCATAGGATACCTTGTCTCGCCGTCCTTGATCCGCAACATGTCGGTTCATCTAGAAGACATCCGGAGGCCTCGACGGGTTCAAGTCTAATGCATTCGGATGAAGTCTGATCAATCAATCGTCGACATTCGAGCGCCAAGTCATCCCGTCGGTGAAGGAATGCGCAATTGGTTCAGAAGTTGCAACAAGCGCCATAGTCGCGATCGGCTCAGAGAAATCGATGACGCACGCATTCGATGATGATATCGTTGTTTTACTATGGGCTGTAGGAGCGACTCGGCACACCCGGCCCCTGTCAGTCTTGGTCCCAAGAAGCTTCTCCAAATTTCACTTTGCCCGACTGCTTGGCCATGCGCTGGGCAGCTGTCTCGGTGGTCCAGCAAGGATGTGCCCTCTTCGGAGGCTATAGCAGCTTCCACAGAAACAAGACATTTACTGGTCGAAGCGAGGCCAGGGACATACGGGAATGGCCCGAATGGGCCCTGCATCTGGTGTGGAATGCGAAGCTGGAGGATGCGGGGAGAGAAGGATCTCGACCCTGGCCATTCTCTCCCTTCTACCTTCACTCAGATACTACTGCAGCACAACATCCAGACACCACGTCGAATACCGATTAACAACAACTGCCTGCATGAGTCGCATCGACGACGCGAGGCTTACTAGCATGCATAGACGTACATTCTTTTGGGGCTTTACGAAGCTCTCCTCGAATACTACCTGAGTAATTAATTGGCCATGTTGTCAGGCACCGCCGGCTTCTAGGGTACGCCAAACACGGCTCGTCGTTGGCGCCGTCGGAGCCCCTCCCGAGTAAAATGGCGCCAAGCTGACAGTGCTGACGACATTGACTTTTTTCTTTTCCCCCCTCTCTCACTTAGGTACGGAGCTGCGCCTGACTGGTTGCAGTGTTACGCAACTCCCAAGACATGGCGTCGTTGTCAATAGTATCGAAGCGTGTACGTTCCCGGCGGTTATGGAAGACTTAGCATTCCGCTGTTTCTTGTGAATTTACCATCACGGCCCTGAGAATGCCAGTTGCGCCGCAATGGATCACCCCAGAGTCGCATGTCTGGATGGACTGGGAGTAAGCTTCGTGCGTTAATCGAAAGTCTGGCAGACACTGGAGCTACATTGTACCATGGCTCCAGGGGACATACTAGTTGGGGGCCGTAGCTCGACAGGTCGCCGTTCCTTTCCCCGGCGTTCTATCCGATCATCACGGGGCCAACGTACTAAGTACCACTTCCGTCACACCGGCGAACTACTACACGACACCGCAATCGACTTGGCAGCTTGCTGGCGATCGATCCCAGTACGAGGCCGCTTGGCGTTGGAAGCATCGCGTTGTCTCTCGGGCTACGGAGGCTTATCCCACCCCCCCAATTGTGCCCAGTTTCAGTTCCCTGGCGCGGTCGTGATGTCGACCAAGACCCTTGTTTGGGTTGTTCGCGAGGGACCAACGGGCTAGCTTCTCGACGGGGCCCTGGGCAACGACGAGCTTGATTTCCCGGCCCACGACCACGGGGTTTGGCTCCTTCTGCCTCTCGGGTGAACTGGTACAGAAAGTGTTTGTCATGACTTCGCATGGGTGGCTGCGCCAAGCGGGAGTAAGTCGCTTTCTTTAAAAAGTGTGCCTTCGTCCTCTCCCTTCACCAGTCTTTTTCTCAGTTTGACGTTCAACTCGCGCTCTTTGGTACCCACTCCTTACACACATCACATAGAAAAGTATTTCACTCATCTTGTGGGAATCCTGGGCATCATGCAAATCAAGAACATCCTCCCACTAGCCTTTGCCGGCGCTGCCATTGCGCAACAGTCGAACCTGACTGATGTCCTTGCCTCTCAGAACTCGAGCCTCTCTGGCCTGATCCGTAAGACTACCTACCCGCGTGGATCTCATGGAGAGACCTCCGTTTGACAATGACCAGAGCTTTTGGGCACTCAACCCACTCTTGTCCAGGCCCTCGCTGGCGCACAGAACATCACCATTCTCGCCCCGAACAACCAGGCTATCGAAGCTCTGCTCCAGTCGCCCGAGGGCCAGCAGGCCGCCACGAACCCAGGCCTTGTCGCCGCCATTCTGTCATATCACGTACTCAATGGTACCTACTACGCCTCGGCCTTCAACGAACAGCCGCAGTTTATCCCTACCCTCCTCCAGAACGAGACTTACGTCAACATCACCGGGGGTCAGCGCGTGCAAGGACAAACCGTTGGAGGAAATGTGACTTTTTACTCGGCTCTGCGAGCCAACTCCTCTGTCGTCCAGGGCAACTTGAACTTCACCGGCGGAACCATTCACATCATTGACAAGGTGCTCTCGGTACCGGCGGGTGTTGCTACCACGCTGCAGCAGGCCAATTTGACCGCTGCTGTTGGTGCAATTACGAAGGCCAATATCGCGCCTGCATTGGCTGCCGCCCCGGATTTGACTTACTTCATCCCAAACAACCACGCCTTCTGTGCCATTGGAAGCTTGGCCGGTCGTTTGAATGCGTCCGCGCTTCAAAGCATCCTTTCATACCACGTTATCAGCGGTGCGGTATTGTACAGCCCCATGATCATGAACACTTCGCTCGCAACTCTTGGCGGAGGTAACGTTACCATCCGTGTAATCAACGAGACCGTCTTCGTCAACGACGCCAAGGTTGTGGTGCCAAACATCTTGGCTGCCAACGGTGTTGTCCACGTTATCGACAAGTAAGTTCTTATTGAATATGCAGATTGAGCGATGCTAACTTTACGATCTAGTGTCTTGAACCCCGCCAACGCCACTGCTGAGCCTGATACCACTGCTTCAACTCGCCCCCCTGCCTATGCCGGCGCCAGCACTGCTACTGACGGAAGCAACCCGTTCACCAGCGGTGTCAGTGCTCCTACCTCCACCGCGCCTGTCGCCACTGAGACTGGCAGCAACGCTGGCGGTGGTGGTGGCGTTATGTCCACTGCCAGTAGCACTGAGGCTGCGCCGATGAGAACTGCTGCTGTTGGTGCTGTGGCGCTGTTTGGTGGTATGGCTGCTTATA
This sequence comes from Colletotrichum neosansevieriae, assembly GCA_036785495.1. Taxonomy (NCBI): domain Eukaryota; kingdom Fungi; phylum Ascomycota; class Sordariomycetes; order Glomerellales; family Glomerellaceae; genus Colletotrichum; species Colletotrichum neosansevieriae. The sequence continues at coordinate 25,686 of JAVHLV010000230.1, read as the reverse complement.
TGAACATGTAAAGGTGATGACGTAAAGGCTACGAAGATTGAAAGGAAAATGCGAAGAGGAGGTGGGGAATGGAGATACCTTGGGAGTGTACGATGGTTCTATTGTCTGTAGACTGAGCTGCAGATGGTCATTCGTTTCTGCGGCCAATACCCAGGAAAGGTAGTTATATTATAAGGGTGTAGGAAGAAAATCGCAAGAATAATCGCAAAAACAATGTTGCCTCATGATAATTATGTTGTCAGTCACAATTCCATCAATGGCGAAAACATATCATTAATGACAAAAGTAATTTAGCGTATTGAAACCAAGCAGGAAGTAGTCAGTTGCCTTTGGACGTAAAAAACCCATGACGATGCCCCCTTTTGACCCATTTTGTGTTTTGTGTATGAGGCTGTCGTTATGTTTATAGTGTTAAAGCTGTACCACGGGGTCCACCAGTCGCAATTAGCAGTGGCAGCAGTGACGGCACTGAGGCAGAATGCCGCAAAAGTTCCGATAGATAGTAGGTAGTAGCAACTTGATGTGACTGAAGCAACCGTGCATCAAGAAAACTGGAAGGCGAGTGTCAATACTGGCGACCCTTGAACCGACTTTGAGTGTCGACGAAAATAGCTTGTTCAATCTCGAACACCGAAGGCGAAAAGCTCTTCCGAAATTTGTGGTACTGCGTGCTGTCGGTAAAATATCCCCAAACCAACCCGGCTTCGGCGGCAGTGGCTAGAGCGGACCGAGGTCCGTGAAGTCCTGAGTCGTGATAGTGTTGAGTGCTGAACAAGCTGTGGTGTCTGTCATGAGACGACGAACCTTAAGGATTCACATCAGTTTGTGAGCACCCCCCTTTATCAGTTACGAGGACACAATTACAGGAAGAATTCGCGGAAACCCTCGCGTGCCTCCCGGAGTTCAGTCATTTCTATCGTCAACCCGCAGCCGCATTGATTCTAATTTGTAGCATTACACTGATGTTAATGGTGGTGCCCTGGCATTGAGATGTAACATCTTTTCCAAAATAATGCTTTGGACCAACGACTTTCGACTTCATCCCATAAACTCAATTATTAGTGCCACTAATCGCGTTGACATGTCTATGTCTCACACACCAACCAGTTAAAGAATAAGGCGGCTTACTAAAGACCCCGTTGAGACCAGTAATGCCTGTTTAGACCCGGAGTCATCTGAACTTCTGAGCAGACTTTTGAGGAAACTTTACGGACACAGCCCACTGCAATACTCATAATCGGCTCCCACAGCGAATGAAGTGCAACCTCGGGGTCCTGAAACACATGGTCTTGTTATCCAGGAATCCGACAGATACGAGAGTTTCGTTGGTTTTGCTTTAAAAGGCCCGAGCCTTGCAGAACCACGCCATCCACAAAACTTGTCAGAACTTTTAGCCGGAAGAAAAGGGCAAATCTCGCCTTTTTACTGTGGTGATTGGCCCGGGAAACCCTCCCGCCTCTCCGCATTTTTGCCCCCCTCTAGAGGTTGCAAAAGATAGGGTTCATCAACCGGCAGTCAGGAACCGGCAGTCAGGATGGAACGAACATTCCTCTACCTTCTCTCCTAGATCTATTCCATCTGAGCCCAATGAACTTTTCTGACCATCCGCATATCAACTAAATTGATCGCTACCGCCACGTGGTTGGGCCAATGCAGCTCATGACCAAGGCTTGTTCTTTTGCCCTCGATTGATGTCAACGTTGATAATGGACTTGAGAAGCCTGGCTTTTTGGCTTTGGTTTCTTGCTGTTGTTTCGTTGGCGCAGAATTCAACTGAACCTCATGTTCCTTCGCAGCCGATGAACAGTTCGCTACCCACGAACAGTTCAAGCCCGGCGAACGGCACATCGCCAGTGTTTCCTCTATGCTCTGTAAGCGCTTTTCTCGCCATCAAAGAGTGCAGGTTATTCTTCTGACAGCTCAAAGCGGGAATGCATAACCACGGCGGTTGGGAATTCTTCCTGTCACTCCGTGGACAACACCACTTGTGTTTGCCATGATAGTGGTTTTTACAAGGCTATAGAGACTTGTGTACTAGCAGGATGCACTCCCCGCGAAGGCATTGGTAAGCTGGCGAGAAAAAGACGTCTAAATTGGGTTATACTGATTCTTGTCGACCCAGCTACACAACGGGCAAAGGCAAACTACTGCCATGATCCAGTTCGATCACAGGTCCACATGCTCTATGGACTGCGATCCTTAGAGATTGCTGCCTGGCTTTTGGTACTGTTCCGGTTCTATGCCCGTTGGATTACGAAGATGTCCTTCGGCTGGGATGACTACACGATGATGCTCGTCGCAGTGGGTCTTGTCGCACCTCGTCCCTGGATGCTGAAGCTGTAGTGTATGCTGATGATTTTGTTGAAGGTTATATACATTCCGCAGCTAATCATTAGCCAGCTGAGTGAGTTACTTCGTTCATACCTGGCGAGTCGATGCAACTGATCATCGTCACAGTGGATGATAATGCTTTCGGTCGTGATATCTGGGATTTGGAGTGGGATAAGATCATCCTTGGTCTCAAGGTTGGCAATTGTCCCTAATAACCCGGATCCGTTGCTGACAGGGATTGACGACAGCTTTTCTTCGTGCAAGAGCCACTCTACCTGTTGCAACTTGGGCTGACGAAAATCTCCATCCTGTTCCTCTACCTGCGAATATTTCCCGGTCGGCGGTTCAAGATTATTACGTACACACTGATGACCTTCGTCGCCAGTTCAACAGTTCTGCTTGTCGGAGGATCCATCATGCAATGCTTGCCCATTGGCTCTTTCTGGGAGGTCTGGAATACAGAGTACTTAATCCACACGAAGAAGTGCATTAATTTGACCGTGGCTGTTTTCGCTGCCGCGGGACTCTCGATCTTGCAGGATATACTCATGATCATCCTCCCGATCCCCCCTTTGCTCAAAACTCATCTACCGAGGAAGAACAAGATTGGAATCGCCACGATGTTCATACTCGGACTTCTCATCACCGGCGCCAGCTGCTTCAGGCTTCAGTACGTCAATGTGGCATACTCCCCAGACCCCTTTTGGGACTTCGAGCCAGCGTTGCTGTGGTCCCTTGTCGAACTAGCCATGTCATTTCTGGTTACCAGCCTGCCGGCCATGCGCAGCTTTCATACACAAATCACCAGGCCCAAGTTCCGGGCGTTCGTCAAAACTCGGCGTGAGACGAAGACCAGCGGAAGCAGGCCCAGCGGACCCCTCCACAGCCACGGGCGATCGAGAATACGAGATCGATTGGCGAGGACGCTGCGAAGGAGGGGCAACAGCAACCTAATATCGACTTTGGTTTTTACGCGTTTGTCTTGGAAATCGTGGACGGATCGAGATGGTGTCCGCACGGGAGATGAATTCCCTTCGCCAACACACCACGCCGACAAAACAGATATTGGTGATAAGGCACCGCAGATTACCCTGAGAGAGATTGGGATATCTCCTGGTCCGGGAGCGAATTGCGACAACGACCAAGAACGATCCAACGCGAACGAGCAAATAGATTCGGTGCAGGAAGAGAGGAAAACAGTACATGATTTGGCTTGGGTTGGAAGGTATGAAACCACCAAAGCAGAACCAGTTGGTGAAGAGGCATCGACCTCTAGCGCAATGGGCACGCGATTAGAGATAAATTGGCCTCTGCGAGACAACATCGTGTAAAAGCATGACCAAGATTATAGATACAAGACGTTGACCGTTTGCCCAGAAAAGATTAATGTGTATGCCACGATGGCGGTGACCCCTATGGATGTCATGAGGACAATGAGCAAGCACGATGGAGCCGATTTGAATTTTCGAATGTCTATCTGTTCAAGGCTCTCCGATGTGTTCTCTTGCTCGCGGCTTTCGCGGCTGTACTGGCCGCGTTGTTGGAGGTCCTTCCCTACACCCAATTTAGCCCAGAGATCAACATTTGATACACGGTCCGGCGAAAGATTTGGATTAACCTGGCCGTCGGCTGGGGCATAGACAACCTTAAACCGCATGTTTCAACCAAGATGTTGCAGTAACGTTAGCATCAAAGCCGCTGATTCCGAGGAAAATCAAGCTTCTCAGTCTATACTGTGGAGCTATCCATCAAATAGTGATTTAAACATAAAATCCAGAGTCTCCCGGAAATTATTAATAGCGCTGGCCCTCGGCGGCAATCCCGGTAGTTAATCCTCCATCGCCGAACCACTCCGAAAAAATCACAATATTAGTGGGACCCGGGCTCCGACAACGGCCTTTCTTGTGTGGGACATATAACGCTCTCCTTGCCCACATCACTCGAATATCCGGCGATGCGGTACACCGTCAATACCGCTGAAGACTATGCGAACCCTGGTCGCGTCATTCTGAACGAATCGACTCAATCCCCAAGTCCCGTTGACATCATGGACAAAAACGATCGGATCGTCATTGTCGGAGCCGGTGTTTTCGGGCTGTCGACGGCAGCACAGCTCGCATCAGAGGGATTCAAACACGTCATAGTAGCTGACAGACATATGCCGCCAGTATGCGTCATGCCACCCTAAGAGAATATCAACATCATGAACACGACTTAACATTGCATAGGTTCCGGATGGATCAAGTTGCGACATATCCCGTGTGATCCGTTTCGATTACGCAGACGAAGACTACTTGAACCTGTCCTACGATGCTTACCTTAAGTGGAGTCAAGGACCGAAGTATAAAGATGTCTTTTATCCTGCCTCTTTCATCTTAACGGGGAGTATAACTGGAGGGGATAAGTCTTGGATCGACAAAACTACGATGCAACTGAACAAGAAGGCCTTACCATGGACAAGACTAGACGATGCCGAATCGGCAAAAGAGGCATTCCCCGTGCTTACGGGAAAGCTAGCCGAGCCGAATTTCAAGGGGTACTACAACAAGGCGGCGGGTTGGGCAGATGCCAGCAAAGCAATCATGCATCTTCGAGATGAATGCCTGGAACGCGGCGTCTCTTTCATCGCTGGACCGGCCGCCACGGTCGTCGACTTCGAGACCGATTCGGAGAGGAAGATCTACTCAGCTCAAACACTTGCTGGTACATCCATCCCAGGTGATCACTTCGTGCTGGCGGCGGGCGCTTGGTCGTCCAACCTGGTATCGATGTATAACTCAACCTTGTCGACAGCACAAGTGATCGGATATACCCCTCTCTCCGACGCCGAAGTCAACAAGTACAAAGACGTTCCTATATATGCTAATTTCAATACTGGATGGTTCAATTTTCCACCCCACGCGGGCAGCAAGACACTCAAGATGGCTGTCCACGGTTGGGGTTACACTCGGGCACCAAGTGAGGGAGAATCTACGATAAAAGCCAACGTGTCAACGCCCCGACTCTACCCAAGTCTTGAACGTCCCAATTTCTGTCCGACCGAAGGGGAACAGAGATTACGAGACGGACTCAGGGAAATCTTGCCTGAACTCGCAGATCGTCCGTTTGAGAGGGTAACCATGTGTTGGTATACCGACACTCCATCAGGGGACTTCATCATGGACTATCATCCGGATTACAAGAACCTTTTTGTGGGAGGCGCAGGAAGTGGACAGTAAGTCTTGCTGGCAATGCGGGAGTTGGCCATCTGGTTTATTTAGCTGACGCCATAATTCACTCAGTGCATTCAAGTTCCTTCCGGTCCTCGGCGAGTACATGTCGATGGCCTTGAGAAAGTGCTTACCTCAGAATCTGGCATGCAAATGGAGATTCCGAACAGAGTACGAGCATCGCACTGATGTGTTCCTGGGAGATGGGAGTCGAGGTGGACCTGCAAGGCGGGAGCTAACAGCCACAGAGCGAGCTCGTCTGGATTCTAGCGAGAAAGCTCGGCTTTGAAAGGGACGGACGGTATCATATTGAACTACAGCTAGTCGCGATTCGAAGAGCGATGAGATATCTCTGATTTTTGTATCACGAAGGATATGAATATTGAGGCCTTCCCGAGTGGAACCTGTCTCACGAACTGCGGGTCATCGCCATTTATTCCTCCTTTCTACAAAGTCCCTCTCGCGTCTGTCGCAGTCCGGCAGGAACTTCAACCGAGGTACTGGCCCCCGCTTGCCCCGAAGATATTGGTAAGCGGGCTAGTTTCAAAAAAGCTTGTTCCTCGGCGGTATCCAACTCAGGTTCCTTCGCTACCCGAGCAGCTTCTTCTTGGGTGAGAGTAGGGTCCATCAGCCGTAAGACGTTGTCTTTGACATTATCCCCTGACGATGCTTTTCCTTGTTGATGTTCTCACCGAACTCTGTAGTCGTGTTCAGTTGAACAGTATACATCGGTTTGCCATTCTCGCGGCAGCTGGCAACATGCTACCTGGCTTGAATAACGGGATAGCTCTGCAAGCTGCCACCAAAGCGCAATAGAACCTATCGCTGCGTTGGGAACGGAGTTTGACATCCGACCAGTTATTTCGATGCGTAAATGCCAGGCGAAGCTCCATCTTATTAAGCTCATATAGACTGACCATGTTAAGCGCTAAGCTGTCTAGGACGTAATCTCGTGGATTATTGGCTAAGAACTCTTCAATCATCATCCGAAGTCGCACAATATCCTTAGAAACTGTTCGGAAATCAACAAATATTGAGATGCTTTGGCGGTTGATGCCAGACCTCGAGAAGCTACAATCCTCTTCTGAGAAAGTCGGTCGTTCGAAATTTGAAGGTCGCATCCTTTATCAAGGCGTTAGAAAACTGTGTACAGTAGCGATTGGCGCTTCACGATGCATTGAGTGCCAACGCTGGAAGCAAAATTGTAGACATCGACAACATCTCCGATGTCGAAGGGATGATCGAAAAATACAAACACTATGCCGACGAGCAGGCGGTGAAAGGTCCGTCCAACAGCAAACGAGAGGCCGGTTGCTAAACTGGATAATGTTGTCCGGATTTGCTTAATAGCCGGGATGTAGGCGACCACTGAGGACATAATCAACTTGATTAGGTTGCAAGTGACGCGATTTTACCTACTGATAAAGAATATCATTACTGCTGCAAGGATCAGAAGCAAGAACTAGTTGAAAGTGTTAATGCAGGGGTCCATGTTTGTCAAGTTCCGATAGATATCATGGCGGCTACGCCCAACCTCAGTAAAAATACCAATAAACTCTTCGATTGGGGGATCCGGGCTGTTGTTCTCGTTCAGAGTCTTGAATATTCCAACGGCTTCATCCCAACAGTAGGGACCTAAGACCTCGATGATGTTGTTAGCGGTGAGACCAGACTTTCCTTCAGCCACAAGAGGTAGCCAGATTCGTCTCGCCGAGGCCGCTGCCGCTGTTGGGTTCGCCCAAGCCCGCTCAATGACTGCGTAGGAGCTGGCTGGACGAAGCCAGTGAGCGTTTGGCTCGTCAGATATGAAGTTGCCAAAAATGCTTCTCATCATATAGCCATCAATACCCATATGCGCAAAGTAGCTGGAAATCCTTTTGCGGCCAGATGATTAAGCGTCGCCTTTCGCGTTACGGATAATCATGTCCTCTTCTGCAAACAAAGCTCGATGGGGCGGATAAAGGTAGATAGATGCGTCGTAAAGCGCAGGGCAGCATCCCGATTAAACAAATCAAATCCGGGGGTTTAATTTGACTATTTGGCTGGCAAAAGAGAGTAAATTTAACTATTTAATAGATATCTAATTAATTTAATACAGATACCTAATTAGGAAGTTAGTAAAGCTATTATAAAATACCTAGGGGCTAAAACTTATATCTCTTATAGTATTAAGTAATATATATATTAAAACTAGTATAGTGAGACAGGGCAGTGCAGACAGCCCAGTTTAGAGGGTGCCCAGACAGGTGTATTAGTCAGCATAGTATAGCAGGACTTTTGCCTTATTAAGGGCAGAGAGGAGGACAGAGAAGCATTATAAGTTAGTATTATTATAGTTTATTTTATTATTTAGAAGCTTTTATCACTTTTACTTAATAGATTATATCTATAATAAGGTTATTATACTTAGAGAGATCCTTTCCTTTATTCTAGGGCCTCTAGATATAAAGCTATAATATTATAATATTCCTGTATAAGTGTGTGGGAGTGTGTGGTTTTGTTATTTTTGTCTTAAGGTTCTCAGCCTGTTTTAATAGTATAGTATAATATAGCATAATATAGTATAATATAGTATAATATAGTATAATATAGTATAATATAGTATAATATAGTATAATATAGTATAATATAGTATAATATAGTATAATATAGTATAATATAGTATAATATTAGGTTAATAGTAGTAATATAGTTAAAAGTCTATAAAAGGGGTTAGCTAGTATATATAATATTAAATAGTATATATTAGAGTGGGTAAGGGGAAAAACTATAGTTAAAGGATATATACTTCTAAGAAAAAATATTTATTAATAATTAATAAGATTTATATAGTTAAGTAGTATAATACCTAACTTTAGTTATTTAAAGTTAGGAGTTATAGATTTAAATCCCACTATAGATATTTATATTACTAATTATAAACTTTAGCTAGTTTATAGTTAGTAATATAGAGCCTATTCTCTTTTTAGGATTTTCTAATTAGTCTAAAAGCTAGAGTAACTCTATTATAGTTAGCTCTTAATTTGTTTAAGCCTACTAGATATCTAGGCTAATAGATTTATTTATTTAAATCTCTAAATAGCCTTAATTTAATTATTTACTTAGTTTATTTATTTAAATAATCTATTTAGGTAGTTGCACTAGTAAAGCGTTATAAGGGCGTTGTGGAGGTCTTTTATTAAAAGAAGCTTAATATTATTACCTTAGTAGTAGTAGTAAATCGTGATATAGGAGATAAAAAGCTTCTTTATAAAATAGAAGGCGACCTATAGTGTTAACTATTACAGTATATTATTAATTATATTATCCCACTAAAAGGCGTCTATAAGTTTGTTTTTGTTACCTGCCAAAAGGTTATTATTTATAATATACTAAAGCATTAACTTAATTAGCAGCTAGTAATTAATTAGAACCTTTTATAGCTTACTGCAAAAAGATATAAGTGATAATAGTAATAATAGTAGTTCTAAGGAAGGTGATTAGGCGTCTCATAAGTTTAAATACCCTCTAATACTTTTAATAAAAGAGTTAATATATCTATAATAGTAAATACTAAAGCTAGATACTTAAGACAGAAATTAAAGCATAAAAGCCTATAAATAAACCGGGAGAGGTAAGGGAAACCGAACCTAAGGAAATCAGAAAACACGCATTAACTAAAGGCAAATATAGAAGAACAGATTGTTAAATTGCTTGGAATAAATAGTTTCAGGCGTACGGTGATCCGAAAATTCAGCATCATTACTCAAGACAATAGTTAGAATGAGTAAGGCCACAAAAACAACGGCTGCGACAAAGCCGTAGGGCATAGCCCACCAAAAGAGCCTTTGTTAATGGTGAGCTACAATAATGGGAGGGACTTCTTGTTGGGGTTTCGCTCAGTGATTCTGGTAGCTCTTGAGACTTTTAACCTCACGAGTACCGGGAACCGGTTGATACACTTTTGAATCGCCCCATCCTTCAATTGGAGACTCCTGTGGCGAGATTGGACCCATTTGCGAAGGTGCGTATGGGCTGTGCGGTGGATGTGGATTATGAGCGTTCGATGAAAATGATCCAGATGGAGGCTGAAAAGTTGCCTGAGTGAGATCCAACTGAGCATTAGGGACAGGCTTCCGATAGCTCGGAAGGAAGCTGTCCCGAGATGCTTGACCCTTGGCTTTACCCTGCGAAGTAGTTGAAAGCGAGAAGTAGATATTGCTGAGTGAAGTTGAAACTGAAAATTGGCCCCGGGCGTTGCCTGCTGTTCCGCAGTATTTATCCCCGACCAGCAATGTGTTTCCTCAAAGAACCAAGTTCCAGGGGCTTCCATGGACGTGTGTTGCGATAAGCCACCACCCATTGGCGTCGACTTAGTACAGTAAGCCGCCTCAGTTCATACGGTGATCACTTGAAGGCTGTGGCAAGCAGGAAACAAACATTCACTTGTCTGATACTTAGATCGAGTACGCCCAGCCGGCCGTTGTGCTAAGAGAATTTTAAAAACCAATAAGCGCAGGCTAGTGGTAGTGCAAATGCTCCTTCATCTACCGCCACAAGCGCACTAACCAAGCAGCACTCTCGACCTTGACCGAAAGGTTGACGTTTTACTATCATGGCACTACCACCAGTGGCGCAGGGCTGAAGGACGGATTGACTGTAGGTTGCTGGCCGAAAACGCACGTCTGTAGTCCTGGGGGACATGGTTTCGACGACAGCTCAGACGCCACAACTTCGTTGTGTTCATCTTTGACGGCTTTGACGCCGTCATTCGGGCAGCCTTTTGCCACGAGACAGCCCTTCTAACTTGCGCAGAAGTAAATATCCAATTATGTTCCAGGACTCCTCATAGTAAGAGCATCTCTGATGCGTCTGACCGCAAGTAACCTGCAACTGGAGCAACTCGAGCAACTGCCCAACATCATTCTAAATGAATGTATAATGATAGGAGTGATGTGAAGAACTACCTCTTGGCCAGAAAGAACACAATCACTGTGAGCGGTATATGTAACTCTTGTCCGCGTAACGCGATCTTGGTCGCCGGCTTTCACTGTGGCTGGAGCTAGTCTTCCATTATCACAGGTAACAGACCTGCCATCCCATGGAAGCAAATATTGATTGCTTGTATTGTATACTTGTTTCGTTTTTAAGCTCATTCTTTATGGATATTTCAGCTTTCACTAGGGCCACATTGACTTCGTCTCCTTGAGACCTCCTCTGGGTGCTGAATACGAATAGAAATTGAAGAAGAGACTGAGAAATTGGTGTTATATTACAAATTGTTTCTCGAGACAGGTTTCAAGTGTTACTGGTTAGTTAGGAATCGATGGTCCTCCTAGGCTTGGAACTGCGTTGCTGTAGGCTTCATTCGTGGAAAGGCCTCAACATTCAACCTGACCGCTTACTCTTGATCATTAGGATGAAATACCAATGCTCGAACCTCAATACTCTCTCTGGGCGGCGCATCTTCCCGAGCAGTGTGGTCGACAAAAGCAGTGTGCGGTACTCGACGGGCTCTTCCGTCCGTCTTGCTGTCGAAACACTTGATAAGAATCACCTCCTCAGGTGTTAAACCCGCCTTGTAATACCATCTGTGCCCGTCTTGGTACTTGACCTGATACGTTTCGCCGCGTCGGTTCGGGTAGATGAGGTCCGTCACAACAAGGTCTGAATCGGAGACAGAACTGGCTTCTGCGATTGCAAGCGGATCTCGGCGCACGGTCTTGATGGGTCGCCATACGTTGATTATCTGCACACGTCCCTTGAGAAGCTCGTCTGCATCTTCCGGTAGGTGGTGAGGCACACGTGACAGGGCGGCCTTGAAAGACTGATCGATATGAACACTCTGAACCGGGCCACGGGCGTTTCGGTCCTGCGAGGCGGCAATCGGTAGCTGCCGGCGAATGGTATGGTCGAATATGAAGATACGACTGGCACCCGTGCTAAGTTGACATTAGATTTATGGCAGCCTATCGGAATCATTCCTAAGGGGGTTACGTACACGGTCTTTAACAACTCCTCGATCTCACGATAGTAGCTTGATTTGATTTGAGCGTCGTCGAGGAAGTCTTTCTCGACAGCCCGATGGTGGTAAATCTGGAACCCGTTCTGGTCCAAGCTGTATTTGTCTTCGTCTCCGCTAACATCCCTAATCGTGACCTTGTGAGTCTCAAAAGGTCTGTCATACGTTTCCGGTCTGTCGACATAAGTTGGGTGTGGTGGGGAGCCATCTTCATTTTCTTTGTAGTAATGCAACTCTGCTTGAACGTCTTTCTTTGCCGTGAGCCGCGTCGAGTCAGCCTGAATACCGCGTGCCGGGGTGGCCTTCAAGGGCCCGCCCGCGTTGGGGGGAAGGCTATGCTGAATAGCAGCTGCAGCCATTTCGAAGTAGTGCCTAAACAAACAATCGAGCCAAAAGTGCTGATTCAAGAACAATTGTAGAACTTTCAAGTTGTCTACAAAGTCGGTTATTCTATAGCAGTGACCGAGGTAAGCCACAGCCCACACATATATACTCCAGGCCTGCCGCCTGCGTGGGGGCTGATCGAAATGTTCCCTGCGAGCACGCAATATTCGTCCGACCGCTGGGCATTTCGGATTGATAAGCACCTCCAACTAAAGCACTCGGTATCTTCCACTTACATCTCCGCACTCGGGCGAGTCATATTGAAATGGCAGCCTACTTACATGTGATAGACGATCTGATTTCAAATGCCGAAGCCATGCGATGCCAATCGGAAGATTATTCGAAAACGTTGCTGAGCTTCAAGTTTTGACTTCCATCACCAGACGGGAAACATATCGAAGACGTCATTTGGGGTTATTTATTGACCTCTTAGCTTGCTATTGCCAATTGGGCAGGCTGTGCCATTATGTATCCGAGGAAAGATTGCACCAGGCTTACAGGTTTCCTAGAAGCAACCTTTGTGTACCTGCATGATAAGCGTACCATGGACAAAACCGATTGTAAGGATGTTTTCAACGAGCAGTGGCCCAAAAACGCTACGCAGCTTCCTCAATGAGCGGTGTAATTCCGGCATTCTTGTGATGCCCGTCTCTCGTTTGGCACATTGAGCTTCGAATAAGATGAACTAAAGTGGCTACATTTGCAAATAAAACGCATGATGCCACGGCCTCATTTAATGGGAGTGTGCAAAAGCTTCGTGATAATTGTCCCATCTTTCAACACCTCTTCCTGCTCTTCAATCCTGTACCCGCGCCATTTTGGGACAGCTATTGTCCAGATGTACCAGTAAATCACACCTGCTGCAAGACTTGATCGGCGGATTAGTACACCGCTTAAAACTAGAGGCAGTCACTTACATGCTGACTCCAACAATAGCGTACGTGGCGTAGAATAAGCCACCGGTTGGATTCGTCTTCGGTGGGAAGAAAGGGGCCACGAGCAGGCTTAAGCTTAGGCTGATTCGCAACAGAACGGCCGGAAGCCACGCTTTAAATGGCCTCTTCAAGTCTGGACGCTTAAAGCGTAGCCACAGCAGTCCTGTAGCTACAGCGAGTGCCACAAGCTGTCCTGGGTATCCTTCAAGCTCTAGGATAAACGAGTAGACTTCGCTCGTGGGAGGAAGTACGATCACCAGGAATGAGGGGATGTAATGAACAACCAGACCGCCTAGGGGCGAATTGAACGGCCTTGTTGAGGACAGAATTTCAGAGAACGGAAGAAATCCCTGTCTTGCAATCTCCTGCTTCAGACGGGCCTGTAACACATGAGCAATCGGAATTTGGTGACATCGCGAGGTCCACATACCTGGGCAAAAGCAACTACAAGTACATTACCCCCTGCACTCAGTGCGACAGCAAGAGGAAGTATCGTTCGGCCAACACCCGGACCGAACACGCGCTCAAAGAATAATGCTGCAATAAGCTCGCCGCTTTGCTTGATTTCTTCCATGGGGACGACGAGAAAGTACGCTATGTTAATCAGTAGGTACATACCACAAGCTGTCGTCAATGCAGCCACTGTAACAGACCGCAGCGTCCTTATAGGATCTTTGACCTCGTTGAGAACGAGATTGGCGTTATCGAGGCCGGCATACGAGTAGAAGACTTTGAACAGCGATGTTGAGATGATGCCCCAATTCCAGTTGGTTCCCTGCCATAGGTTTTCCCAGCTGATTGTGTGCATGGTGGTTTGAGCGGACTCCGTCGATGTTTGGAAGAGGACCACGTAGAAGCCACAAAATATCATGAAGACGACTAAAGCAACTTTGATCCAGCCGAGAAAGTTCTGGAGCTTCACGCCGAGGCGAGGCACGCAACCATGTATGAGAGTGACACCAGTAAGCAGTCCCACAGCGAGCCCTTTTCGAAGGAGGGTACTGGGGTTATCCCCACCAATAGCAAATAGCAAGTATTCGCTGAAGATAATACAGTTACTGGCAGTGAATCCCAGAAGAACCACATGTATCGCGATGAGCGTTGATGCCAGAAACCGGGGCCGACGATATGTGAATTCCAGGTAAACTTTGTCTCCACCCGATCGTGGCAGCATTGAGCCGAATTCGAGCGATATCATCAACCCGCAGGCAGCAATAAAGGCTCCAACAATCCATAGCAGCAATGAAAGTCCAGGGCTGCCTACCGAACGTAGAATAGCCCCAGGAGTGGCGAAGATACCACTGCCGATGACTCGGGAGATAACGAGAATGTAGGCACTCTGCCAAGTAAGTGTCCGGCCGAGAGTTGATGTCTCGGGAAGAACATCATCTTCGATGGACCGTGAAGGACATATGTCCCCAGCCGCGATTTCTGCCCTTGAAACCGAAGCGTTTGACGAAGAGGACGAGCGTTTAGCGTCTGTCGGTCTCTGAATAGGAGACAGTGGAGGTGGCGTGATAGCCAGCAGCGGTCGCAGTTCCGGGTCGTCGAAGCCGCTCATGGTGATCTGTTACACTGTATCAACTGATATTTCTGGTCATCGAAGAGCCGATTATCGTGGTGAAATCGAGCGAATCAGGGTCGTGAGGTAGCGTCGTGGCAGCGATGGTCGAATATAAAAGTTATGACATTGGAAGTACTGAAAGATGCCGGGACCCATGATCGCATCAGAAGTGCGAATTGAGGCCTTCTGAAGAATAAAGACGACGAGAGGTTGTCCGGCATGGATACGCTGTCCGGGCTCACGGGACAAATACGGGCTACGGAAAAAAAGAGGAGGGGGGTGGGGGGGGGGAGGGGGTAACAAGGTGTCAGCAACGGCTGGCGCGCGTCCACGGACTTGATTGAGTAGAATGTGAATATGCTATCTCATCGTGCTGCTCCCATGAGGGCGTCTCGAATAACGTAATAATGTTTCAGGAACGGCGACTTTGGTGGGGAGAGCACAGAAGATGCTGATTATGTGCTGTGCCGCGCATTCGCACGCCATCATGGCGCAAAGTGACGAGACATGGGGGCACGTTGCTGTTGGCGGGGAGTTGACAGCCGGAGTACCGGCCGCCATCGGTGAGTCCGTGCTGCCGCGGAAGCTCGGAAGCTCCCCACTTCGGCGGAATCTGTCACATGCGAAGTACATGCAGTAGAGCTGATGCACTTTTAGATGTTTCAAACACCGATATCTAAGGTCGAGGGCCAGATGATATTATTGCGTGAATTTTCGACTCCGTATCACGGTCTGGGAGGAATTGGAACGGATACTTAATAACCCCGCAGCTACTGCAACTCTACCGATAACCAATAAACGACTTGCCGGCTATCAAACTTTCAATGCTTGCCGACTTTGTGGGTATATTCGACGGCACAAAACGCTAAAATGAAATGGATATTGCTAGGTTAAAGTGATTCGAACAGGTCGAGTTAAGTTAACAATCATATATAGATCTCTGCTTTCGAGACGGTTGGTCTGCATACCGTGCGATATGTGCCTTTGGATACTTTTGCTTATACGGAATGCCGAGCTTGCCACAAGTCCCAGTCTGAGGACAGGCAACTATCCGGGTGATACGAGTTTGCCTAAATGTCATTGTGAACGAACGGGATGTAACAACAAGGATCCCATGCGCAGTTAGGGGTCAGAAACAAGGGTCTAATAAGCGTGTTAATTAAAGTTATATAAGCAAAGCTATCCTTATACTAAATTACAGTGTGCCTAGTGCTCCTCTTATATATTATTAAGCCCCTAGGTTATCACTTATACTCTTAAATCACTACTTATACCTCTAACCTATATATAGCTTAATATTATACTATATATAGCCTGCTTATTATAGTAAGATACTACTTATAGTTATAATACTTCTTCTTACTAAGAACTTAGTTTATATATATATTAAACCTTCTTAGTATAATCCTCTATAGTAGTATTAGCTCTAAATAGTTTTATATTACTCCTCTTATAAAGTTATTTAAAGATTATTCTCCTAAGCAGCTTTATAAGCAGGTTAGCTATATTATCTACTAATAATATATACTTAAAGTTAATCTTACTATATTTAATAACCTCTTATATAAAGTAGTTATAAACTTATATATACTTTATATAGTTATTTATAAACTCCCCCTTTATAAGTATAATAGCTTTAGTATTATCTACCTATATATAAAGGGGTTCTCTAAGCTTTACTCTGAGTTTACTTAGGAAATTATATATCTAAAGCACTTCTAATATAGCAGATAATACTATATAGTACTTAGTCTTAGTTAATAACTTAGAAACTATAGCTTATTATTATAATCTCTATAATATAGACCTATTAGCTATAAAGAAGATCTATTCTATTATTAAGTATATGATATCTTTATAGCTAGTATAGTTACTATTAATATAGCTATAGAGACTCTATTTATTTAGGTTTCTAGTCTTATATTTATTATTATAACTTATTATAAAGAAGGGATATATACTAAGATACTATATTAAGCACTTTATACCCTTTTTATATAACTTATTAGTATAATAGAAAAACCTAGCCTATAGTTCTATATTAAAAAAGAGATCTAGCTATATTATAAGTACTCTAAAGCTAACTTTATCTAATACTCTTTAGTACTAACTCTAGAGATTTAGATTTAGTAAGGTCTCTATACTAAAAACTATAAAGTTAAGTACTCTAGTCTTAATAAGTATTTTTATAAACTTAATCTCTGCTCTAAATTTCTATACTATATTAGCTAAGTATATTTCTTAGCTAATAATAGTTCTCTAATACTTTCTATTAAAAATAAGTTAAATACTAAGAAAGCTATAAAATACTCTAAGGTTATTAACCTTAATCTTATTACTTATATATTTATAGATTATATCTAGAGCAGCTTCTAGCTCTATTACTAGAATATTATTAATATATATTACTATTATAATATTAAAAGTTCTATTATAGTAAGTTATATTATCTAAGTATAGTAATATAAATCCTGCTTACTAGAGAACCTTTTATAACTTCTTTTACTACTATCTCCTACTTTATTATAGTTTATATAGAGCTTTATAGAGTTTAATAACTTACTTCTAATCTCCTTTATAACTATATATAGTTATAAAGCTAATATACTATAGATTTATAAAAAACTCCTTAATTAAAGAGAAAGATATTATATAAACTACCTTTTCCAGCTCTCTATTTAAATATATATTAATAAAGTTCTACTACTATATAGAATATTCTTTTTACTATATATAGGCTAATTAGATCTGCTATAATACTATTTAGGATATTAAGATATATATCTAGGTAAAGTCTTACCTAAAAACCTATAGAAAGCTTCTTACTATAATCTATGCTTTATACTTTATAAGCTTACTATAGACCTTTTTATATTTCTAAACCTATTTAGCTATTAGTTAGAGACTTTATAATACCTCCTCCTTATTAATAAACTATAATATCTCTTTTTCTATAAGCCTATATATCTTAGTAAATACTACCTCTACCCACTCTAACTAGTTATTTATAGATCTATTCTATACTTTTATAATAGTTATTAAGTCTATATAAGGCTATAAACTTATTTTCTAATCTTTTATAAAGAGGTTAGTTATAAGAGTTATAGTATAAGTATAAGCTATACCCTCTTCTCCTTAAAATCTAGTCTCTCTAATTTATAGATATACTTTATATATCTATTCTATAATTCCTTATATATAGCTCTAGAACTATAAGCCTTAGTTAGATAGTAGTATTTACTAGTAGAATAGGATAAGTGGGGCTTAGCAGTATAATTTCTAAGAGAGCCCTCTTAGTATGCAGGTCTGTTATAGAAGAACTATAGTAAAGGAGGGAGGAGGAGCATAGAGGAGAGGAAAACTTATTATTATTATTATTAATACCTTAATACTTCATTCTCAGGTTTTTCAGGAATTTCTCAGCAAATTTATGCTTATTTTTAGTGATCTCTTTTAATTAGATCTATAAATTACTTTATATATCTTTTAAGCCTATTTTTATTATTCTAGCCTGTTTATAGGTAAAGTTATGTTATTTGCTATCCTTTCTAGCCCTTATAGTTCCAGCTATTATTAATAGTGCCTAGAGGTAGATCTGTTCTTTTGCTCTTTTTAATAGCCT
Source organism: Colletotrichum neosansevieriae (assembly GCA_036785495.1). Classification (NCBI taxonomy): domain Eukaryota; kingdom Fungi; phylum Ascomycota; class Sordariomycetes; order Glomerellales; family Glomerellaceae; genus Colletotrichum; species Colletotrichum neosansevieriae. Next base: position 7,640 of record JAVHLV010000230.1, on the reverse strand, counting down.
TTAAAGGCTTCTCAGAGAGTAGGGTGTCTTTATTATATCTATATATCCCTGCTATTAATATATATATATATATAACTAATCTATATTAAATATAATAATATGCCTGAAAAATCTATAAATAATAAAGAATAATAATATAATTAATAGCTAAAGCAGAAAAGATAGAGGAAGATATTTACAGGCCTATCTCAGTTTATAAGGATAGTAATAGCTATATATTCTCTTAAAATTAAGGTGGGAATAATAAAGACCCTGATATGCTCCCTTTTATATACTATTAGCAGGTTCTAGCAAATATACTCCTTTTCCCCCTCCTTTATATACTTTTAATACTACTATTATTTAACTAGTAAGTTATAGCTAGAGTAGCTAAAATAGCTATATTTAAGACTAATATAGTGATTAGCAGTCTTACTAAGCTAATAAGTATAGTAAGATTAACTAGATTAGTAAATAAATACTAATAAACCTCTTACTAGTATAGCTTTAAGTGCTAAGAGTAAAGAATACTAATATTTAAGATATTCTAATATAGTAAAGCTATAAAGTTTTCTAAGATAGGAGTATTATTAGAGAGACTCTTTTATATTAAATAATAAGATTTAAGATAGATCTATAAAAGCCTAGAATAATAAAATTAAGGTTAAGAGACCTTTCTATATTTATTTAGTTTATATTACTTTTCTTTTTTTATTATTTAAAGGAGTTATAATTACCTATTTTATCTTTCTATTTAGAAGATATTATAATAATAAATTTACTTTTCTACTTAAAAAGCTTTATTACTTTAACTATATAATAATAAAATCTAATATTTACAGGCCTATAAGTATTATATCTTCTTCTTATTTAGATAACTTAGATACTAGATCTTCCTCTAATAAGGGAAAGCAGCTTAAGGAGAGGTTTATAGGAACTTTATTTAGTAAGATATAACTATAAGCTATAGGATAGCTAGCTTCTAAAGATAGTATAAATAGGTCTATAAATCTCTCTCTAGAAATAGAGGTGTTATCTTCTAGTTTTTATTATTTACCTGAGAGGATATATACTAATTAAGATATTATAGTTCTAGCTAACCTTCTAATAAGATATTTTATTATAGCTATAATAACTTCCTACTCTACTAGTATATCTAAGTTTATTAAAACTAATATCTTAGACTTTATTATAGACTATAAGAGCTTTTCTAAGCTTTACTATAAGACTAATAAGAATATAAAGAATAAGGTTTATATATATAGTTCTAGTAACTATTAAAATATAGTATAATCTTATATTAATAAGGCTAAGACTTAGAAGGAAGCTAAAGAGAAACTTCTTTACTAATTTAGATTTATAGACCTGAAATGTTAATAGAACCCTAATAAGAACCTTTAAAACCTAGTTATAGGCTCTTATATTAAGAATAATAACCCTTTATAGGTTATAGTATTAATTGCTATTATTTGCTAGCTTTAATAGAAAGCTATTCTATATAGAGATCTAGAACTTATAGATACTAAACTTATTTATATTACCTACTACTATTTTTCAGAGAGGGTAATAAGAGCTATAGCTTAAAGTTTTAACTACTAATCTACTAAAGTTATTTTAAAGTAATAGGTTATAGTTAAAGATATTCTAATTAAATAGTCTACTACTTAGTAGAAACTTTAGTAACTATTAGGCCTTATTAAGCCTAAACTAATAACTATGCTTTAAGTTTCTATAAAGATAATTCTAATAAGATAGAGAGCTAAGGCTAAAAAACCTTCTATAGTGTAAACTATAAGCTTAATTATTAACTCTTTTATAGAGAACTTTAAGACTCTTAATATTAATAGAGCTAACTGTGAGACAGATATTCTAAGCCTTATTAAGAGAGTTACTAGCTAAAGAGATAATACTTTTAACTTAAATATTATAGAAGCTACTAAACTATATAAATAATAATTTCAGAATAATATATAGACTTAATATTAGTAATAGTAGTACTATTACCTATAAGCTAGTTATAGTAACTACTAAAGTAGCTACTAATAATATTAAGATTTTAGAAGAGGTAGAGGAAGAGGAGGCTATAAAGGCTTTTAATAAGAGGAATTATAGTAATATATACCTTTTTAGGCTTTTAGATATTACTAGTTTTATAGAGTAGTAGCCTATATTATTATTAGCTATGTTAAATACCTTAAAGCTAGCTAGAGAGAAGTCTGCTACTATATAATACCTTTTTACTTTATTAGCACCCTTAATTCTAATATCTAAGTTAAAATAGGTATTATTAATAAAGGCTATATAGCTAGGAGAACAGATAGCTATATAATTTTAAGGTATATTCTTATTAATAAAGATAGCTTTATAAACTATATAGTAGCTGCTAGTAAAATAGTAGAGAAGTAGTAGCTAAAACTAATAGAAAAGATTATATAAGTTATTAGTTATAATAGACTATACTCTAAGCAATCTATTAGCTTTATAGATTAAGGAAAGGATATAATATAGTTATATAACTTTATTAATATAATATTTTTTAGCTTTAAGTCTAGAAACTAGTATATTAATCTAGTTAAGGATATTACTACTATAAAACAGGTAAAAGTAAGAAGCTATTACTTAGAACCTTATAATACTTATATTTAATAGGCCTCCTAAATAGCAGACCTATTTATAGTCTAAGATTCTCTAATTTAAATTACCTAGTAAGTTACTAAACTTTCTAATAATAAAGAAAATACTAATAATATTATATTATGGGATATCCTAGAAAAGCTAGTTAAATAATAAAGATAAGAAGAGCAAGATAAGCCTTAGATTTAATATAGCAATTTATAGACTAGCTATATACTTATACTAGAGCTATATAGTAAGAGAGTAAATAGGAAGATAGCTATTCCTAAAGCCTTTCTTTATTAGAACTAGCTAGACTAGGATAAAATAGTTTATAATACTGCTAAAGTAATAATTAATAAGTATAAGAATAGATATAATCTAAAGGTATAAGAGGTTTTTATTTCTGCTAATATTATACTTCTAGATTAATTTAATAAGATAGAAGCTAGTAATAAGAAGCTATAAAAGCAGATAAACTAATAGAATAATAATAAAAACTATTTTAAAGGCTAAGTAACTTTAGCTGCTATTTCTATAGTCTTATATAAGAATTTGCAGACTAAGTAAGTATAGTTTAACTACTATATAATTAATCCTATTTTTAAAATAGGTGCTATAATAGAGAAATAGAATTTTATACTTCTTCTACTACTAAGATATATTACTATTCTAGACTTTATTATAATCTACTAGTAGATTATAATTACTCTTTATAGCTTAGTAAATATACTAATTAAGGGAATCATTAATAGTAGCTTAGCAATTAATCTTATTAGTAAAGAATATATTAGATACTTAGACTTATAGAGTAATATAGTTAGAACTAATATAGAAATCTATAAAATTACTAATAAGAAGTAGAGGACCTAATTTACAGGTATAATTATAGATAATATCTATATTAGAGGTAATATAATTTAAGATATTAGCTTCTTTATCTTTCTAGAAAATACTTATAATAAGGACTTAGTACTAGGAGCTCCTTTTATTTTAAAGACTAAAATAATCTTAAATTATATATAGAACTAGATTATTAGAGTCCTTTAATCTGGAAATATTAAGATTAATATTCTATTATTATTTTATATAGAAGACTTAACTGCTCACTTTCTGGAAATTATTACTAAGATAGACTACTTTATCTCTTTATAATATTAATATGCTCTTATATCTCCTATAGAGGAGGGGAAATAGAGGCTACTACTAATAGATCTAATATAGTTATAGGCTTAGAATTTATAGGAGATAATTAGTAAGTTAATAAAGTTAAAAATAAGAAAGAGTTAGATATAATACTAAATAGTATAAAGATATATTAAAATATTAAAGTGATTTAGTAAGTATTTAAGGGCTTATATAACCTACTAGAGGAAGTTAAGTAATAGATAGAGCTAGATAAGGAAGTTATTACTATTTTTAAAGAATTTAGATTAATTTTTAATAAAATTCTAGAAACTATAATCTGAAAAGAAGTTACCCCTAAACTTAATAATATCTATAAAGTAATTATAAGTACTAGATATACTAAAAAATATAATAGTTATAGTATTAATAATTAGTATTATATTTATAGATTTAAGAAGAAAGTAGTAAAAAAGAGAGTGTCTAGGAGAAAGTATAAATTAGTATATTAGAAAGAAATTAAAGTTATTATAGCTATAGATACTATTTTTTCTTATTATTACTATATACTTATATAAATAATACCTATATTACTAATAGAAGATATTAATATACTATATAAGATAAAAGATAAGAAGATTTAACCTATTAATAATACTATATTAAATAGTTTAATTCTAGATAGTAACCTAGAATAGAAGCTAAAGATATAGGTAAGAGTAGAAAAGAATATAAAGCTAGATCTTAATACTCTATTTACTAGTCTAATTATATTAAAGTTTTTAAGTATTAAGCTAGAAATAAGACTTATAAAGACCTAGCTAGAAGCTATTCTAAAAACTATTAATTATTTATAGCTTAAAGAAAAAAAGCTTTTTATAGCTATTTTAATAGTAAGAAAGAAAGCTTTAGCCTAGAAATTTGCTTATTATAGCTCTGTTTACCCTTCTATTACTCCCCTATAAATAATATAGATAATCCTATATAAAGTATAGTAAGTAAAAGGAATTCTAATATTAAGAGGGTTAGAATAGAATATTATTATAATTCTAAAGGCTAGACTAGAGAAGGGAATCCTAGAGCAGAGTTATATAGTATATTATAATTTATTCTTTCTTATATATAAAAAAGATAGTAAGATAAGACTTATTAACTCTATAATAAAGATAAATATAGTTATAATTTAAGATATAGCACTATTTCCCTCTATAGATAACTTTTTAGAGGATTTTGCTATATACTAGTTATTATCTCTTTTAGACTTCTTCTTAGAATATAACTAAGTCCTCTTAGATTCTATAAGTAAGAACTTAACTATATTTGCCTCACCTATTAGACTACTATATATATATACTTTACCTTAAAGAGTAATAAATTTAGTTATATAATTTATAAGAGTAATAATTAGAATTCTATATAACCTTATATCTAGTTATTATAAAGCTTTTCTTAATAATATTACTATTAAAGGACTAACTTTATACTATAATAAAGAAGAGATTAAGTCTTATTTAGAGATTTATAGATTTATTTTAGAATATTTATAGAATATTAATAAGGTTCTAGTTAATTTAGAGCTAGTAGAGTATATAGTAGTAGTAGTTAAGTCTTAATAGGTCTAGAAAGTAGTAATAATTATTAGCTATATTTATAGCACTAATAGATATTATCTGGAAAAAGCAAAGATAGTTAAGATCTATAAATAGGTTACTTATACTAACTTAATAGAGTTAAGAGCTTTTCTAGAAATTATAATATTTTATAGATCCTAGATAAAGAACTATTTAACTATTATAAAGCTACTTACTAATTTATTTAAGAAGAATACCTCTTTTTATTAGAAAGAGAAGTATAAGATAGTAATAGATACCTTAAAGTTAATACTTACTAAAGCTCTAATTCTTATTATCTTAGATTATAGTTCTAGAAGAGAAGATATATATCTTATAGTTAATACTAGTAATATAGAATAGGACAGAGTTCTAGACTAATTTATTAATAACTAATATATAGTCTCTTACTTTAAGAGTAATACTTAGTTAGAACTAGAACTATTCTATAATACTAGGATAAAGAAACTATATAGTATTCTAAAAGCCTTAAAGAGAATATATAATTACCTCTATAAAAGATACTTTATTCTAGAGATAGATACCTAGACTTTAGTTATATAACTAAATAGAGCAGCTATAAACCTTCTAGGAGCTTTTATTATTTAATAGATTATATAGATTTAAATATTTAACTTTGAGGTATAATATATTTATAGTATATAAAATATAGTAGTAGATAGCCTCTTATAGAAACTCTGAAACTCTTTAAATATAATTAATAAAGAAGTAGAAGGAGAGATTAATTCTTAGATTAATTTGCAGATCTTCTTTATTAATATTAAGGCTAGTTTCTTCTTTAATTAAGCATAATAATATAGTAATATATAATAAATAGAGGAGGTTCTTATAGGAGATATATAGGAAATTATTAGTAGTATAATAACTATTCTAGATACCCTTCTTAATAATTTATAGGCCTATTTAGTGTGTTCTTAATAGATTACCTACTATTTAATAATATAAAGATACTTTCTAGGAATTTAACCTATTAGGTATTATAATTTTAAAGTTAGAGCCCTAGACTACTATATTTAAAACTGCCTGCTTTTTACTAGACTAATAAACTAAAAGCTAATACTAAGATAAATTATAGATAACTCTAAATAGAGAAAGAAGCTAATTACTAAAGCCTATAAGAAAAGTAGTTATAGAGGTAAGTAAGCTATAATAAGGAGATTATCTAACTATTATATATAGGGTAATATATATTTAGAAGTTAAAGAGTCTCTGAGAAGTTATTCTAATTACTAGAAGAGAAGGGCTTAATATATAGATAATATAAAAACCTATAGTTTGCTAAAGAGATTACCCTTTATAAGGATTTTATTATATATATAGAAAGTAGGTAAGTAATACTTTATAGAGGCTTAGAACCTGCTTACTAGATAGCCTAAAATATACTAGCTTAGATAAGTAATTATAGCTAAGATTATAAAGTTTATTTAGGAGGAGGTTATCTATTAATATAGGCTATATAGTGAAATTATTATTAATAGAGGTTTAGAAAATAAGAGTGTTATTATTAAGTTTAATAAAAGGTATAGTATAAGGAGGAAAGTAATATTAGCCTATAATCTGAGAGCTAATAGAGTAATTAAGACTAGTTATTAGCCTATTACTTATTTTTTATTAATATAGACTAGAAAAAGGAAGGATATTAACCCTTAACTATATTTACCTACTACTCTATTTATAGACTAATTAAGTATTTACACTTTAACTAGCTTTAGCTCTTTCTACCTTTTATATAGATTTAAACCTATTATACCTATTAAAACTCTAATACTAACTTAGAGGGTTTTTAATTAGAATTTAGTAACTATATAGGAGGAGGAGATTTAGATATATCTATAAGCCTTTCTATAACTTAATAAGAATAGAAAGTAAGCTAAAAAGATAATTAAGAGTTAATATAAGAAGACTATAGAATATAGTAATAATTAATATAAGCAAATAATAAGAAAAGAGAGGCTAAAAGTGAGCAATTTAGTTCTAGTATTTAATATTAAGGAATTAATTAATAAATCTTTAATTAAAAAGCTTAACTACTAATAGTAAAGCTTCTTTTATATCTTATTATATATCTCTAATATGCTATTATATTAACTAGTAATATTAGTAGGAGAAGAGATTATAGATAGAACGTTTAGTGGAAATTAACTTTAGAAATTTATTTAAGCACCTAAAGGATATTAGAAACTAAGTAATATAGATATTTATAGATCTAATTTAGAGAGAAACCTAGTAAAAGTCTTTCTAGTACTAGGAAATAAAGAGTATAATAACTATATACTAAAAGAAGAAGATAAA